>VUQG01014353.1:0-30732 GCA_015106755.1 Etia nguti | reverse complement strand
AGTTGAAAATTACCAATTTTTTTTTTTTAATTAATAAGGCAAACGCAATGAAAGTATCGAAGGAGCCTGTCATATTACCTAAAGATGTGTTAGATGGGTTTTATTATTTTCATTATTCACTGAAATTTTTACATAGGTAGATAGATGGGTTCTCAGCTTTCAGCACCACGGACAGCTCTGCATTGTCAGATTCTTTCAATGTCACTTCATGGGTGTATGTTGTACTTTTGTGTATATAATCTAGTTTGTAAATGCACTCTCTGGACTTTTAATGAAGTTTAATCTTGGACAGAAATGCACAGTGTTGTCTCTCTGAAGTCTGCAATAATAACAGGGCTCAAATATAAACCAGGCTATAACACCATCCATAACTGGATGAAAACTCGCGGCTGATAGGAAGTTTGTAATTGCTGTCTTTGGAGTACACACACACACACACACACACACACACACACACACACACACACACAAGAAAAAAAAATCCCTGAAAATGCCGAAGGCTTCCTTCCTCTCTACTGAGTCCCGACGCAGTGGACTGCTGTGCGTAACATGCACGTGTTACGCACGACAGTGTCAGTGTATGCGCACAGCCCTGGTTAAGTTAGTGTGTTGGGACTCCCTCCTTACCCACGCAACGCTCAGGATATCTTGTGCAGAAAGCTTCAAAGTGGAAGCCAGGTCAGACGATCCGACCGTAAAGGCTGCAACATGCGCCCGCCACTGAGTGCTGCGTTTCAGCCTCTCAGCGCACCTAACACGTCGCCTGGTTCACTTTTGACGCGCGCAATTGTCTCGTCCCGTCTGTTTCGCACTCCACATGAGGCTGGCAGCCAGGCTGATCATTGGGGACAAAACGATGGCTGGCTGAGAACTGAGCCCGTCCCCGCGCACGAAGCAATGGACTTCAGTTTTACTTGAAGAGGCAAATGGAGAATCCAGCAAAGTATCTCTCGTCAGTGCAGGGGATTGACTCTGCGCGGGCACCCCTCGGAGAGATTATGTGGAACAGCACTGAAACTGAGGCAAAAAGCGACGGGAGAAGGGATATGGTGGCACGCACAGTGACGGGCTGTCTGCTTTCTCTGCTTATCCTATGGACCCTGCTGGGGAACATCTTGGTCTGTTCCGCGGTGCTGCGCTTTCGGCACCTACGGACCAAAGTCACCAACATTTTCATCGTGTCCCTAGCGCTGTCGGATTTATTCGTGGCTGTCCTGGTGATGCCCTGGAAAGCCGTGGCAGAAGTAGCTGGCTATTGGCCGTTTGGCACTTTCTGTAATGTGTGGGTTGCTTTTGATATTATGTGCTCCACCGCCTCCATCCTTAACCTCTGCATTATCAGCGTGGATAGATACTGGGCCATCTCCAGTCCCTTCCGCTACGAGAGGAAAATGACCCAGCGAGTTGCCTTTGTTATGATTAGCATCACTTGGACGTTGTCTGTGCTCATTTCATTCATACCGGTCCAGCTAAACTGGCACAAAGCCAGCGGTGACGACATGGTTGGGGCGCACAACTCTTCCATAAGTAGGCAGGTAGAGGAAAACTGCGACTCCAGTCTGAGCAGAGAGTATGCAATATCCTCCTCCTTGATAAGTTTCTATATCCCAGTGGCAATTATGATTGTAACATATACCAGGATATATCGGATTGCTCAAATACAAATTAGGAGAATAGCCTCTCTGGAGAGAGCGGCAGAACACGCGCAAAGTTGCAGGACCAACAGAATAGAGTGCCAACACCACAACACACTGAAAACGTCGATTAAACGTGAAACCAAAGTGTTCAAAACTCTGTCGGTGATCATGGGTGTCTTTGTGTGTTGCTGGCTACCTTTCTTCGTTTTAAACTGCATGGTCCCGTTCTGCGACAGGCCGGCGGCAGACCGGGATGCGGGTCTTCCGTGCGTAAGCGAGACGACCTTTGACGTCTTCGTGTGGTTCGGCTGGACCAACTCCTCCCTTAATCCCATCATTTACGCCTTCAACGCTGAGTTCAGGAAGGCCTTCGCCAGCCTCTTGGGCTGCCGCTATTTCTGCTCCAACACGCCAGTGGAAACTGTTAACATCAGCAACGAGCTGGTGTCGTATAACCAAGATACCCTCATCCACAAAGAAATCGTGAACGCTTATGTGAATATGATCCCCAATGTCGTTGAATGTATCGAGCATGAGGAGACTTTCGACAGGATTTCACAGTTTTCTCACAACCACGAAAACGCCACCGACTCGGTTTGTGACCTGGAGGACTGCGAGGCAGACATCAGCCTTGACAGGATGTCACCATTCACACCCAATGGATTACACTGACTCCACACCTTGTCTCTCCCCGTGCGTAACTGGATGTATTGATAATAATTTCATTGTTCATTCAGCTCTTTTCCTCTTCACATGAGGTTTCTGTGCAGCAGCCCTTGTTTCTGGTTTCAGGGCTGTCTTGGAACCCTCTAACGGACACTTAAGCAGGGGCATGTCTCTGCAGCCACAAGGCCAACCTGACATGAAATGTGATGTTGTCTTGTTGTCTGAAACAAATTTGATGTGTAGGTGTTTATTTAAATGACAAGTGAAGTCTGTGTTCCTTTGTTCAAGGTTCAGTGTTGCTAAAGCTGTTGTTTACTCAGAGGCTTTAATGGCATCATCGTCTAATGTCCATCATCACTGAGGGAAAGTGTTTGTAAAAACAGAGAATTCATAAAGAAAACTCTTTGCTGCTTAATAACTTCATGAGTATCCAGTGTTCGCCTTTCCACTGAGTATGAAAACTGGGGGAAAGCCTTACAGACAATGAAACCAAGACAGTCAAATGCAGTCATTTCAGCGCCTTATAGCTTATTCAAATAACAGCTTTGAGACATAAAAGGAATGTGTCCTGTAGAATTCAAGTTACACAATGCCAAAATGCAGTATTAAAGCGTTTTGCCACTGCACCCACCCCGGTGACTCTTCCAACACGCCTGGATGATAAAAATCACATAATCTAATGCTATAAATACGAAAAAAGGGAATCTGTGTGCATGTGACTACGAATCATCAACAATTAAAACTGTTATTACTTTTTGTGATCATTTAATTTCTCATTGAGGCCAAAACTACTGTAATGCTTCTGCTTTATGAGCCCAATTCAACTCTGACTGAAATAACTAAAAGGAGAAAGAGTGACCAAAGACTTCGAGGAGTACATTGATAGACACAACAAGGGTACAGTGTCATGTCAGCTAGAGGAAATGTTACTATAGAAGCCTACCTACATGTGAGGCCATTGGGCCAACACAACTGGATGTCATGCATCACCTCTCCCACATTTCTCGCTTATCTTTGTACTGTACAGATGACCTGATCTGAATGTATACTACTGTCCTTTAAACAGTGAAGTGTGTCATCATTTGTCTAATAAAATGCTGTCATGCTGAGAGCATCAGAGTGAGCTGGTATCTTTGCGAACCTGATATTCATGTTAACGGGATTTCCAGGTGGTTTCTGTGCAGCTTGGAGAATTTTATTTTAAGCATAATAGGAAGTGAGTTCATTCTCATGCACATCCACATCTGACCCGTTCTTTTGAAGTGTTTCTTCTTTTGGTATTTCGCATTCTTTGAACATCTTAATGGCTGAGAGTGACAGGAAGTGTTGGCAGAGAATCAGCTAGTGAGGGGACATGATATGCACCAGAAGTGCACTCAAAATGAAGAACGTTGTGGTTACGTGGTTACATGGTACACAAGCTGCTGCCCCACCACGACACATCCTTGATTTGACCTGTCTTCCACAGGTTTGGGCAGCTGGTGTATTTTTTCTGACACACGAAGAAAGGTTTGAAGTCTGAGTGGCACAGTTGTGTAGGTAAGCCAGTACAAAGAGCAAACATGGAAGTGAAGCAGCTCGTTTTTTGTACTTGCAATTTATTTTTCTTTGAAGCAATATTTTTATTTTATGTAGAAATCAATCAATCTTTAGATATAGTAAATAACATGATACATCTGAATCAAAACTTTGAATTGCCAGAAACATCTGTTAGTTTAGCCTTTTTTCCAACAAAAGACAAAACCCACTGTGTGAAAATTACTTCATGGTTTGATCACTGCATTTGGCACAAGTAAACAGAAAATACTCATTTTTGCCACAGTTATCTAGACTGATGCACTCCAACTCAATCATTCGTCTAAAATTGACCTCTGGATTCTGGATACATCAACCTCCGGTTCAATGCTTTACTAAGCTTCAGGATGAGTGACAAGTATTGGCCAAAGGAATATGCGAATAGGGAGGGATTAACAATGCAATGACTGCCAGAGAGTACATAATGCATATTATAGCTGTATAAATCAGCAACAAAAGAAGGTCTGTGGCAATAATTCAGATTCCTCAGTCTTCTATATTAAATCTGCAATACCACAAGGAAGCTATTTACTGCAATATGTTAATGTACAACAGAAAACATGAGATAATTAATTCCCAAATAACTTCATTTGCATTTTTTGAAAACTTTCTTTTTACTTTGTATGAACTCAGGTTTTAATATTAACCCAAGATGTTCTGTTTGCTGTAATTCATTACCTGATTTATGCTGCCAGTGGTGGAAGAATTATTTAGACCGTGTACTTAAATGGGAACTCCACATTGGTAAGCAGCTTCCTGTAACCCATCTATTAAAAAAATAATCTTTTTGTCTCTTAGTAGGGAGACGCAAAAAGATTCTGCATGAAATCTGTGAGTTTTTATTTGAGGCGTCACTTTAAGACAACAAGTTAAAAAACAAACAAATAGAAGAACATGCGGGGCTACTCATGTTTGCTTGAGGCTATGTGCCGCTATTGGCATCAGGCATTCAAATTTCTGGGCAAACTGAAGCTGGTAAAACTGTGGATAATACAAGCAGATTTTAAGAATAAAGAAAACTGGTTAAAAAAAAAAAAGACTTTCATGCTACTTAAAGCACAAGCTTTATATTCTGAGTCTGGTGATGTTAGAGGAGTCCAACACTAAATAAGAGAAAATATTGTAAAAATATGCAAAAGCACCTAACTTGAGTCAGTCATGCCTTCAAAATAATTTAAAAGCTGTAGTTGTATTTTACTTAATCTAAATGAATCCACTGTATCACCAGTTTATAATAAGCTTTTCGTGTAAAATATAAGAAAATAGTGGAATAATGAGTACTGTTTTTACTTTATTGCTTACATTACTTATTTGCTATATTATAACTCAAATATAAAACGAACCACTCGAAAATATATGTTTTGATGTTTAAACAGTCACATTTTGTTTCACAATTTTACTCAACCAATTTAATAATGTTGGACACAATCCTCTGCAATACTTTTTTATATTTGATAAATGAATTAACATTTTCACTGCAGAATGAACCGCTAACAATTACTATAAGGTAAGATATGATAGCATGAAATGGAAAGACATTCAGTTTTGTTGGCCACACAGAATATCAAGACATAGCTGACAATTTATATTTCAACAACACTAAAAAACAGAAGTTTAGTGTTTGAATATCCACACAGATATTCAAATGCGCTCTAAATGACACAGCTGTTCTTCTGCAAAGTGTCTCCCTTGACACATTTTTTTTTTTTTTTAGAAATTAAGTTATGTTCCCTCGTAAGAGAAAATTTCACACAGATGCCAGGGGAATACAATTAAATGACACTGAGAGGAAAGCCTGTTATAACGCTAGCCCCGAGGCTGCGCTTTAATGTTATAGTAACCTACCACCTCCTTCCCATTGCTGATCAGTGTTTCTCTCATTTGGATGAAAGGCGAGTGATGGCAGGAGGGGACTGATAAAACAGGGTGCTTCTGTCAGACTTAAAAAGTAGGTGATATCTCAGCAGCAACACATCAGACTATGACTGATGATTTAGCAGTGACTGGTACCATCATATTCAAAGCTTAAGGATTAAGGAGTGGTGCACTTTGACCCTTCATTTTTCATTAATTGCATCGGGGGTATAATTAAAGTAGAAGGTTTTGATGTCAGATTTCCTGGGTCATGACATCTACTTGAACTGTCACTGGAGTGATGATACAAAAGTCTTTTTTTTTAACATATTTAAGGCTTTTTTTAAGTATTCATTCATTAAATGAGTGAAAAATAGGGAATTAGAAGAATTCCAGGTTATGAGGTGTTTATTCATTCTCTGTGCTGTGGCGTTGCAGTGTGGAACAGATTTGAAAGGTGGTTTGACCTCGATATACAGGCATGACAGGAGAGCTGGAGAGGAAGTAGAGGCAGGCTTTAGGGGGGGTTACACCATCCGTCAGGACACATTCATCAAAATCACTCTGCACGCACACACACGCACACGCAGCCAGCCACATGCAGCACACACATTCAGAACATTCAAAACCACCGCTACAAGAGATTTGCTCGAATCTGTCTTTTTTACCTTGCTAGAAAGTAGACACGCTACTTTTTTCCCCCATTTCACTCCCTCACTGGGTTCTCAGCATGTCTTTTTCCTTATTCTTCAGAAGATTTCAGTCATCTTAGGAAAAGCAGAAGAGGCAGTTAAAGCTGTTGTTTCTTTCACTTTCTTGAATGGTGCGAGCTGAAAGCAGAACATGAAAGCAGGGTAAAAGGACCCTTTAATTACCCTAACTCAAACCTGGCCTGTATTATGGGATAACCCATCACTACCTACAGATTGCAGTTTCAAAATCATGGACAAGTTCCAAAGAACGTCTAAAATTAAGTATTAAGCTAAGCAGCTTTGGTGACTTTTTTTCAAACTGAAAGACATGGCTGACTGTGTCACTGCTTCAAACTGACTGACACTGTTTACGTCAAGAAAAAAGTGTTCCCTTTGAAAATATTAAACAGCTACAAGCATGTTTTACAAGGAAAACATCAGTAAAGAGTGCAACAACAATAAAAATAAGTGGCAGAAAATTTGCAGCGGCGGTGAACAGTGTTTATCTAGCAGCTGATGTGAACATCAAACTTCTTCAAAAAAAGATTCAAAAAGAAAATGCATGATGCAATGTTGATGCTTTTTACCGGAATTTCTCCACTGACACTTCAGGGTAGCTGCGCGATCACATGAACCCACCAAAGGAAATTGGACATGACAAGTGACAGCCAGGAGGTGAGCACAGGTAACATTTGGCAGGAATTAATATTATGATTGCATAAAAAAAAAGTTAAGGATGAAAAGCTATGCTGTGCGATGCTTGTTTAGGTCTGCTACCATAATTAGTTGGTAGAAGTCACTGACTGTTACCAGTGTGGCTCAGTTCAGAGGTAGCCTCGGGGTAGAGTGGGCTTGAAATATGTTAGACTGTATTTTTCCAGGGGACTCTAATTTGCATTGATCTACCCCAAGAGTGCAGTAGACTGGTTTCATAATATAGACCAGTATAACATTTCAGAGTGAAATCTCACTAATATTAATGTCTCTCCATCTTCTTCCTTCGTTTTTCGTCCTACGCCGACACTGTCATGTTCCACATGTTCCAATGAGTCTTTCAACTCCTCCTAAATTTTAACAATTGCATGTTTTTCTTCTCGAGATAAAAAAGAAACTTTCTGACTTACACTGCCTTTTGAACTGCATTGTTAAAGAAGCGCTCTCTTTCAAATCACCAAAACACTATTGCATACCTGTATTAGAACAGTTCAACTTTGAAGATCAGACATTCCTCTCTGACACTTTCTTTTAACTGTTGCTGCCATACCATCCTTTTCCTCTCTCTGACGCAGTCTGAGGTTTTAAATTACTCTGGTGAGCTTGAATGCAGAGACTGACTGGTGTCTATTTTCCCAAAAGGCTCCATGTCCTGCACAAACTCTCACGTGGGCAGAGCAAAACAGGTGATGTTGAGGCAAGACTCAGTTTGGAGTGTTTGTGGTTTCAGTACAAACAGTTTCTCTCAGAAGGAGGGGGACAGAACAGGAAATACTCTAAAAATACAAGAACAAGAATATACACTTTTAAGGGGGAAAAGTAGTTGCCAGTATTTATTTATTTTAGCCAGAATTAGCCAAGTGCTATTATTCTAAATATTATTCTGTTATACTGTTGTTGTGAGTTGGTGCTATATTAATAAAATTGAATTGGATTGAATTAATAGAAACACAACAATAACTCAAATAAGAACTTGTTACAACAAAAGCTATGCACAAGAGCACATCTGAATGCACAATGCATCAAACCTTCAAGCAGAGACAAACATATATTAACATTTTTATTGTGAGGAAGTTTGATAACTGATTTTTATAAGGGCAATCTGGATGTGCAACGTAGCATCTTACCAATGCACAGACTGGCTGGAGTTGGCCTTAAAAATGAAACTTCTCACCATTAGTTAGCCTGTTAGCGCTTCTTTTTTTTTTCATTACAGTAATGCTGTCTGTACCAGACATTTAGTGACTTCTACTGACGTTAAAGAAGAAGTAGAAGACGTGTCCTGTCCATTAAAAGGGATCCTGGCCAAGTGCTAGTATATGGCAAGTTTGAAGCCAGATTCTCCCATTTTAAAAACATTCAGTTTACAGTGGGCTGAAAATGTGATCAGCCAACATTACAATGTAGTGAAAAAAAGAAAGTAATTCTATATAACTATGAATAAAATAAAAATATGAATAAATACTGGCTGATTCTCAGAAATGTAGAGAACCATGCTGCTCATAGTAAAAAAAACATACAAATTAAAATTGTTTTTTATTGTCAGCAACAATCCCAGTTCTTGCAGCGCTTATAAAAATGAGAAAAAAACTGAACTGAGGAGCCTTTTCTTATAATTAAAACAGCTCTATCACAATAAAGAGATAAAAAAATCCCAGTCTTGTAATCATGGCATGGTGAATCAAAATTATGAGGTCCTCTGTTGAAAATATTGTGGTAATTTCTGGATATGCAAAAGTTATAATTACAATAATTTTTTTCCATTGATAACTGAGGAAGAAATATTGTTTCTTTCCATAATCTTCTTCTGAGAGGTGAAAAATATTCACTCAATCAATCGTGGAGAAATCAGCTACTAAAAATTGTATTCAGGTTTAAATAGTCATGTGTCAGTATAATTTAATTGTTTCATCAAAATGACCACTGTGTGAATCACCTGCCAGACTCCATATGGGAGTGAAGGCCCTGAGGCAAGCGTTGTATAGCTTTACGAAGAGGATGAAAGCATAAAATGGAAGCTGCTGCACAGAGAGCAATGATGTGGTGCTCTTAAGTACAAAAATCTGAGCTTTAGGTCAATTCTAAGATCTGGTGGTTGTAAAATCAATAATGTGTGGATCTTTCACTCTGTGACTCTTCATCTCCTTGCATTTTGTTATTGTCATCTAGCAGACGTCGTTCAGATAAATCTACTCTGTGGAAAATTGGAGTTCACGCGACACGGTCAGGTGCACATTTGTAACACTGTGGAATTAAACAGCAAGAGGCCATCTATCAGCTAAGACTGACTGCTAATTATGGACATGAATAATTTCATTTGTTTCAGTTTGAGCTGTCTCCCTCGCATCGTGACAGGATTTTTAAATACTTTGTAAGGAGATATTTTAATTGATCTTACAACCCCATATTAACACGTTAAATGTAAATAAAAACGTGCAATGATTTATAAATTGTCAAAACTTTAACACTATAAGTTATTGGACTTGGACTTATTTTTGTAGATGATCACTTTAATTACCAATTAAGTTGTCAATATTGTTTTATGACCTTGTAGATTGAAATATATGAACTGTTTGATTTCAGCTACAGCACTTTATTATTTGTTTTATGTACAACATTTATTTTGCTTATTATGGCCTCTTGTAAAAGGTGTTACTGTTGCTACCACTGCTACTGTTTATAATGGGACTGGTCAGACTGTAGAAGTCTCCGAGTAATATTTAGGTATAAGAGAAGAGTGAAAACATTCCAGTTCACACTTTCCTGTTTTGTTAGTGTTGAATGCAAAAGATCTACATCTAAGACAACTCACTACCTACCTATCCACTATATTGTAGCTGTCTTCTGTGGTTTTTCAGACTTTTTGGTGTTGTTAAGGGAAAGTTTTTTGATCTCAGTTTTGGTTTTTAGGCCTAATGAAGGTCTCCCTCACTTGCACTTTCTTGGGCCTTGTATTTCAAATTACAGCGAAAAGCTTTAAGACACAAATTCAACACTTTATGCTCCATTTGTCATGAAATAACAAGGGAACAAGCCTCACCTGGCCATGAAACTGCCTGTCAGTCAAGTGTCAAATTATTTTTGAGATCTGAAAATGAGGGACTATGTGAGGAAAAAAGGACAGAAAGGATGACTGGAATATATAAGCAGTTAATTCATTTTTTTTTTTTGGGTAAAAACCCCTTGCATAAAGCTGAAAGTCTGCACATCAATCACATCCTAATTGTTTATTTTCCACATCTACTGTGGTGGTGAACGGAGACTAAACTACAAAGATTGTGTCTTTTGTTGGGTCAAACAAAAAGACGGTCTCCACAATAAAACTAATGTGGATGATCTGTGTTTAAACATGTAAAGAATGCACATTATATTATTTAAAAAATTTTTTAAGTAGGACTAATAACTAAAATCCAAAAATAGTATGTATATTTTGAGCTTATTTAGGAATTTTAGAGATTTAAAAGAAAAATCATTTATGTTTCAGCATAAAACCATCCCTGGAGCTTTTATGATAGCAGTGCACTTTTGCTTTATTTAAGAAACAGTTATCCCTTTAAAAGTAAAAAAAAAAAAAAAAGTTATTACCCCCATACAGAAAAACCTACAGACACAGATAAGAAATCAGGAGGGGGACAAAGTCACGGCACTGCAAATAATCGTTTACTGTGATAAATATGTCATCATCAGAGGGTGTATGCGCAGATCCACGTGGATCTGTCTACACTCCATTTTGTTGTGGACACTGAATTGCAAGAGAGATGGTATGAAAAGTGTCATCCCCTCCCAGTTTTACACATTTCATCTTTAGAAGAGTATAAAATATTAAATGTGCTCAAATCTATGGAGGGAAACAGATGTTTTAGCGTAGATCTGTAATCTATATAGGTATAAATATTATCCTCAGAGGATACTCCAACTAAGCAATAAAATTCTTTAATAAGAGCAAGTAGATGTCTGTGGGGTTCGCAGGTGTCTGAAAAGGAAACTTCACTTTTTTGAGGCCTGAGGGCAAAACTGTAAAATACAGATTTTTCAGCTGTTTACATTCTTGGCAGTTCTGGTAAAGCCATCTCTGATACAAGATTTTAAAAGAGAGGTATGTGTCAAAGGAATTCCTCTACTGTAAGTTTTTCATGATATATAAAACATTAAACAAAATTAATTTCTTAACCATGCTCACCAGACACCTTACTAGGTACACATGGCTAGGTTCCGGTTGCACTCCCCTTTGTTTTTAGAACTGCTTTAATTCTTCATGGCATTGATTCAACAATATGGTAGAAACGTGGCTCAGAGATTTTGGTCCATATTGACATGACAATATGATATACAGCCATATATCCAACACCTGTCTGGCTGTCTGCTAGCGACAAGCATGTTACAATTACTTAGATCACCTTTCTTACTCATTCTAATACTTTGGAGACGTCTTGGCCATATCTACATACATTGGTTTCTGTCAAATGATTGGTTAATTAGATATTTGTGTTAACGGGAAAATGAACAGGCATACCTAACAAAGTGGCTGGTGAGTGTATATCCTAAAACACTTTAGATAAATACAAGACCTTGGATGATGCCCTCATCTTCTCAAGGGAAAGGACTCAGCACTTCCCGTAAGACAGGTCATCCTTTCAGGTTAACTGCACACAAAGGTGATGCTGGAATCTCGCAGCAAGACAATGACAAATGTGACAGCACTTGGAGACTTAAAGCACTGATTATCATAAACTCTATTATTCCATAGCAGACCTGTATGAGTCATAGTCTCTTTCTGGTCTGATCTCCTCCTGTGATGATTGGCAGAAGCAGAAGAGTGAAACTTTGTTCCAGCTGCTTTGATTGGACCAAACTGAGTTAGGCTCTGGTGAGAGTGTGTTTAAGAAATTATCTGTGTGAGCAGTATGACAGTTTCTGGTGTGATTATATGCTTAGTGCAGTTATTTGTCTTTTGGCTCTAGCATTTATTCTGCTTAACAAAGCTCATTTAGCTTCATTCAGTCATATTACTCCTAGTTTACTTGTTAATGTACACAGTGGCTTTATAACAGCTGTTGCACATTTAATTGTATATTTTCCATTACCAATTTTGCAAACAAATATGCTCTAACCTAAAGTATGAGTAAAGCATAAATTCAGACAGAGATCCCTATTTTTTTTTCTTTTTCTTTTCATAAATTATGTTAAAAATAACAGCAACAGCAATTTGTGTGTACATAAATATGGCTACTACATAAAATTAAAAGGTCTTTAGATTTTTTGCCTTAATGAAGTATGTGCATACTGTTATTTGAAATAACAGTCGCTGTTGTTTGAGCTTTATATATGTAACGTTGGTAATTTTTCAAGTAGTAGTTCTTTTCAGGTAAGTAATCTCAGTGTGAATTATAATCCCTTTGATTTGAGCCCCCTAGTCTCAGTAACAAACCACACATTTAGAGTAATTAAATGTAGAGGATAGATTAATACCATAAATCCACCTTTTAATTTGACTGTTTGTTTTTAACTTGTCTGTCATTGTCTTTAAATCTGGTTGACAATTTAAAGTATCATCTGCAAACAGAAGAATATTCTTCACAGTGTTATGGATAAGCATGAGTGAAGAAGACCCCATTAAACTTTGGTACAGAGCTGGATCACTTTAAACTGCAAAGGACAAGCTCTCCAAGTGCTCTAAATAACTGAAACCAAAGTGACATTTTAGATGAACAAAGAGACACTCAAGTCTGTTTGTACTCATGAAATCCTGGTAATGCTTAACATTCTACCCTTGCAGTTTTTATATAAGCAGTGCACTAATACAGCACAGGTCAACACATACTTATAGCTATAGGCAGCAAGATATGACGTTTGTCCTCAACTGTGTTGACATTGCAACCTGTAATAACAGAGTAATTACATATAATACCATTTGAAACCCTTTTGATAATACCTACAATGCACGTAATTTAAAATGACAGATTATGTCCTCTAATGCTCTAAACATCATTTCTTCTTCCTCTGTGTATTGCTATGCACTGTACTAGTTCAGATTAGGTAAAGTTCCACTCACTCCATTACTTTATCTACTTCCTAGCTGTGGGGTTTGCTTTGACAGCTCCATGACAACTTTGACCAAAGTTGCATGTAATCCTTGGGGATCAGGGAGTCCTGTGTGAAAGTGGCTAATCCCACTGGTGCCTCTAATAAGCCAAGCCTCACGTCTGCCAAAATTATTCAACAATGTCAATATTTTCCTCCCACATCACTTCACTATCCTGCTTATTATGCAGTTAAGCTCCAGCAAAGGGCATTGACTAAAACTTCAAAAATTAAAAATTCATGAACAATTAACCTGATCCGTGATTGAAGTTTACTTATTCTGATTAAACAGTTGCTGAGGCACATTACTGTGATACTTTCAGAGTCAAAACGTTTTGCAAAAAATGGTGTAGTGTGGCAATACTGATGGAAAAGTAAGAAAAAAATGGTCAGATATAAATCTAACATGCAATACAAGCTGGAAACTGGCAACAACTTCATTTTTGAGCTTGATATTGATATTCTTGATATTGATATTCAAAATCAAGCCTCCATATCAGTGATTTTCAATTGATATTCAATAATAGGCTTAATTTTTTTCCAGCTTCAAAAAACATATCTGAATATAAAAACACAAAATGAATCACTATCCATCATAGATGGACCTCAACGTTATTAAAGCGGTGTGGGATCATCTTGACAGAGAACGGAACAAAAGATCAACATCCAAAAAGATTACAAATACATACAGCCTAAGAGTGTTCATAGTGGGTTGAAGAATAAAGGTGTTCATGCAAAATACTGACTTTCAAGCTCATTAGAACTATACAAACTTTGCTTATGCTTTATAAACTGCAGTTTCATATATGTTTGCACATGTGTCAATAAATTGCTGCCAATTTTCCAATTTTCTTTTCAAAGTTTAAAGAAATGGGGGCTCAGAACTTTTCCACAGTACTGTATACAAAATGTAACCACATGAGTTTAAAATGAAAGCTGGCTGCATTGTCTAGGCCTTTGTTTCAGCAGATTGTAGTGAATAGTCACGCTCCTTAGTTTGATTTCAGCAGTTTCCTGCAGTATTTCCATCTGCCCACATATATAGTTGGTTATTTTCTGGATTAATGCTCTCCACAGAAACAGCATACTGTGATTGCCTCTACATGCAGGGAGAGAGAGCGAGAGAGAGACAGTATGTCAACAACCTTCAGTTCAATTCCCATTAGACACTAATTGTTTAGATTAGCGATCTTAGCTTGTTAGTCTGCAGCTTATGCTGATCGAATGCATGCATTTGCAATCTGAGATAGTTTCCTGCTTGTTACTAATTGCTATTCAGTCCCCACAAGACCACAACTCATGACGCCATTGATGCGTCAGGTACGTACTGTACTGTATCCCGTTTCCTCTGGTCCCCACAGTGATCAGGTAATTACTATCAAAATCTGATCCACTGACAAACAACAAAACATTTACTGGTGGGATTACATTGGATTTAGTAATAAGTTAATATTTCATTAGTCTTGAACAGGGAGGTGAAAATGTAATATCATCCACCAGGCGAACAAGCCACACTGGGTCAAGTAGTTTTTTAATGTGAAACGTCATGAAATGCAGAATATAATCATAACACATGAGTCTCATGTGTTGATCATGCCTGCATGGTAACACAAAAAAACCAAAACTCTTTGTATTTTGTTGGACACACTCAGAACATTTTATAGTTTTGTTTGTTTGTTATATTTTGTTTTTGTTTTGGTTCACTTGTTTGCTTTTTTATGGTGACATCTGTTGATCTTGGAACCACAGTATTCCTATTTTTTTTTATTAGTACAGAATAATAGAAGTATCCTACTTACCTCTGAAGAAACTAGCATCTAGATGAAGAAGGTATTAAACCACAAGCAATTACATCAACAGAATTTCTTTTACAACACTTCAAAGAGAATGCCAAAGATAGCAGGTAAAAGATTTTCTTTTATACCTAGTGCTGAGTATAAATAATTCAATTGGTTCTGCAGCTAGGGAGCAAATTAAATGTCTGATAAGGAATAATTCCTGGAGAATCCGCTTGCAATCTAAGCAGAAGCCTATTTCTCACACCTTGTCATCACTGAAGTGGCTGGGTGAAGGTGACAGAGAGCAGAGGTGGTGCTGCCTGTGATGACTGGGGAATCAGTGGCAGGTTAGTGGCTGCTGGCTCGGGCTTTGATGACTTCTAATACTAAGGAATCAGGTTGCAAGCACTGTCTGGTAGCATGGTAGCAGATAATTATGCGCCTGTGTGTGTGCCTAAATAAATTAATAAGTAAATAAATAAATAAATAACTTAACAAATATGTAAACAACCCAGCCCACCCTCTACACCGCTTAATGAACAGCCAACAAAACATTTCCTGTAATTTTGACCTTGTTGGATTATTTTTTATTTAATACATTGAACTGATTGAATGTATTTAACCTGTTTTCTTCCAGTTTTGACTGCTGTGAAACAATAATTTTCCAGGTTTTGGGATAAATACATTATATCTGATTTAATTTGATGCACAGTCTTTACTTGAGGCAAAATGGGTGCTAACCATAACCTGAAATTTAACACAGGCATATGGGAGTGACATTGACATATCTTCCTCTCCAAGCAGCAAGAATCTGAAAAGTTCTTTTAGCACTAGATCCATGAATTCATTCTTCATCTATAATGACTTCAAAGGCACCTACCTAATCTCTACTGTTATGTATCTCTTAGTCATTGATGGATGTGTTATTTTATCCATAACAACCTTAGTTTCGGGGTGGCTGGAGAGAAGAATTAGTCTTAATCAACCGAAGAGTGGGAAAAAAAGCAGGAAAATCTACGACCTGACTGAAAGAAGCATTTCATGGTTTCAATAAATAATAAATAAGTTCAGTGCTTCTCATTTCTGACACTATAAAGATCGTATGATCAGCAGTGCAAAACATTTCCTTGACAAATAGAGCTTGATATTACTCCGCCATGGTGCAGTTCCCATGGAGCTGTCAAATTATTCTGTGTAAACTACTGCTATACAATAATTAAATAAAAATACAAAAATTACAAAAGTAAATTTCTATTAAAGAGAAACAAAAAAAGAATATGTTATTAGTCTTTAAAGAACACAACACTCGACTATTTATCAAACTAAACCCAGTCAGGAGCTTAAGTTAATATTTTAATGCACTCACTACTGAACAAATAAACAAATGGAAATATAATAAATGGAAAAGACTGCAGGTTTGACATTTATATGGGCTTATGATTTCCAGAGACAGATGTCTCATGACAGCTTGGAACTGGGAGGGAAGTCTTTGTCCCCCACATATTAAATAAACATTACAAATACATTTAAATTGTTCTGGTGTTTGTAACACTGTTTTAGAAAGAAATAATAGAAATAAATTTATTCCATTATCACTTTGCTGCAACCCAGTTGCTTAAAGTTTTCAGTCATGGCATTAATACAGTGGATTTACTTCACTAGTTCGATCAAAGTGATAATTTGGAGAAATCCTTTTTACTGTGACAGCTGCATGGTTGTTGTACAAGCAGCACACAAAAAGCATTAAATACTGAATGTAACAAGCATGACGTGTTGTGTGGGATCTTGCTGTGGGTGCTAATAATGTTAGCAGTAATAAAGTGAGCAGACATGCCCATTCCTTTTCTTTTCTTTTCTTTTCTTTTCTTTTCTTTTCTTTTCTTTTCTTTTCTTTTCTTTTCTTTTCTTTTCTTTTCCAAAACTAAAAACACAATTTAAGTGGGTATAAATACATGACAAGGACTCAACAGACTTCTTGTCTTACTACAAACCTGCTGGAAATGTAGCTGGAAATGCAGGCTGAAGAATAACTAAAATAGCTGCCTATATGGCGATAATTCATTTGTCCACTGAAAAATAAGGTCTAAATTTAATGGTCTTTTTTTTGTTGCCTTACTCTTTGAGTCCTTAAATGGCCTGTGGCTCAGTAAAGAGGAGTGTGAAACTAGAAACCTCAGCTGTGTAAACCTTTGTAAGGCTAGGAAAGTTAATACACTTCCCTCCGTTTGGGATGTCAAATGCTACGTGGACAAATAATCTAGAAATTGTAACATAGAGTTTCCCAGTATTTAGTTTTTCTCAGGAACTAAATACAAACATTCTGCAGTGCCCTTCTTCCAATACAAGATCAATATAAGTTGTTGATATATGGTTTATCACTTTCATTTTTATTTGAATCATATGTAACATTCTCACCTGGGGAGCTTTTTGGTCAATGTTTGCTAATAAACTGACATTACAAGTCATCCTTATTGTCTTCTTATCAGTTGAACTAATTACTTAAACTGGATACATCATCAACCCAGTACTGGTGTAGGGATTGAATTACATAGAGAAACAAAGTACTATTTTCAGTGTAATCCTGGGTTTGCTGGGGATTGTTGCTGAATGACTGCCCAATCTTATGGTTTTTTTGTGTACAAGGGCACATTATGCGTCGACACTATTGTCCTAAGTGGGCCCCAGGGAGAGCTTCTGTGTCTTTCTCAAATGTACTAGGGCAACATGTAATATGACTATTAATGTGGTTGAACCTATGACTGCTGACAAGAGAACAAAGATCCTCAAGAACTTCATTCAACCAGTCAGCTCAGTCAGCTAAGAATACAACACTATAACTATAATCATAATATATAGAAACCCACTTCTAAAAAGTTGAGACATTCTTTTAAATGTAAATCAAAAACAAAATGCAATGATTTTAGAAACTCACTTTATTCCCACTAAAGTAAGGAAAACATATCAAATGTTATAACTAAGAAAATAAGAAAAATATTAGCTCATTTGGATTTTGATTGCAGGAACACAACTATAAAAAAAAGTGTTATTTATAATATAAGGCTTGATTAGTAAGAGGTACAAAAAGAAATGGCTCAAGAAATATTTTGCATCTTATTAGGTAATCAACAACAGATTATTAATTTGACTGGATATTTAAAAAAAACATCTTAGAGAGTTTCTCAGACGTAAGGATGAGCAGAGATTCCCCAATCTGCAAAAAATGTATATAAAATGTGAAATAATTTCAGAATAATGTTCTTCAGTTTAAAATTGTGAAGAATATTTCATAACATATAGTACATAATGTCACCACAAGATTCAGAAAACCTGGAGAAACCTCTTTGTGCAAAAGACAAAGTAGAAAATCAAAATTGAATGCTCGTGATCTTTGGGCCTTTGGGCAGAACAGCATTAAAAAGATTACAAACAGATTATATCGTGGAAATCACTCCATAGGCTCAGGAACTCTTCCAAACATCACTGATTAACTGTGAACACAGTTCATCGTATCATCCACAAATGCATATTAAAACTCTATCATTCAAAGAAGATATAAATAGATATAAATAAAGATATAAATGGATTTGATTCAATTTAAAAAGCACCAAATCACAAAAATGGTCACCTTAAGGTGTTTTTTATTGTAAGGTAAAGACCCTACAATAATACAGAGAAAACTCCTTCAATCAGATGGCTCCCAATGAGAAAGGCACTTGGCGACAATGGGAAGGAAAAACTCCCTTTAACAGGAAGAAACCTCCAGCAGAACCAGGCTCAGGGATCCAGGCTCAGGGAGGTTCAGGTTCATGCCATCTGGCATGAACAATCAGCTTGACAGTGTGGGAAAGTGAAAGTGGGGAAAAGCTTCGATTAGTCACCAAAGACCTGGGAAATAGACAGATGTGTGACTACAGATCTTTGTTATTTACTCATGAGCTTCATTAGATCACGACTGACTGCTTCCTTAGTCAGCATGTATGACAGGTTCACAAAGGTGGTTAAACAGCATATATTTTCCTCTCTGTTAACATTTAGCTGAAGCCAGGAGGCACTTAGTGTTGCTGCATAGCACATAGAGTGAAAACTCAGTTGAAAAAGTTAAGCTGCTGCAGGGTGTAAGACATTGTAAGTCACATTTTGTGAACAAACATCCACCATGTGCAATGACTTCATGGTGTCTCGTGTCTTCGTGCTATGTAACACTAAACTATTTGGTCACTGGCTTTCATGACAAATGAATGGACAGATAAGATGATAGGGTCAGTCTTCCTATCAGCTTTCTGACAATAAAAATAATAAACACATTACATGATACAGTAATACTATATATTTGAAAAAGAACTATATATAAAAATATAACATATTTAACATGTAAATATGATAAATATTTAACATTTTTGGTATTAATATAATTATTTTTAGTATTTATTTTCTTGTGGTCCATTTAATTTATTCAGCTCCAGGCATAGCGGTCACTGATGAACAAACATATGAAACAGAATTGGCAAAGGCTAATTTCCATCTGATCCCTTGTTAAATGCTTCATTATAAAGTTAAATGTAAGAGTCATGTGTGGCAGGCAGGATTTGGACCCAAATGCATAACATGGGAGACAGGAAATAAACTCAAAAAAACAGCTTTAATGGGAACAAAATACGGAACAAAGGCTGGCCAGGAACAAGGAAACAAAAAGCAGAAAGACACAGAACGATGAGGGATGAACTGAGACAAACTGAGGGAATAAATACAAAAGGCAATGAGGGCAAACAAGAGATGCCGGTAAGGACAGATGACAGAGGACAAAATAAAACAGACTGTAACTTAACTCAGGAACAGAAACATGGATTTGACAGAGAACACAGGAGGGCAGGAAAAACAAACTCAGAGACTTAACTATAACTACAAATTACAAATGGAGACTAAAGCAGGACTGAGAATAAAAGCACAAAGAAGAAACTAAGCGTAAAGATCCAAAGGTGAAAATCTGAACCACAGGCAAACTAATCAACAAACTGAAGATATTTAACCATAACAGAACTCGAATGACCAAAAAGCACAAAACACTTTGCAAAAAAACCCCTCATGACCATGACAGTAAGGTTAAATGCAATTTAAACCTCATAATGCTGTTCTAAATATTAGCGAATGAGCATATTGTGGTGTAATAATCTGGCATTTCTCCCAGTTTCATTATTATACAGCTCGGGCTCAGGTCATTCACTCACTGGAAGATAAAGACACTTGGCCTAGCATCATTGTTATGTACGTATGTGTGAGATATTCACAATGTGCAATCAATTAGAATGGAAAAGTACTACTTAAAGCAACCCACTTACTATGTGTCTGAGTGTTGTTGTCTTAAAGAAAAGCTGTGGCTTCAAAGAGATCCTGCTTTTATTGGCTATGATTTTGTTGACCCAGGAAACATAAGAAATTCTTGCAGACAGGCTTTACTTCTGAGAAATGTTTCTGATCAGAGCTTTTCTTGCTTTTTAAGTTATTTTTTGGCCTCTTTAATATCTGAGTTACCCAGGACTTGGTTTCAAAATTGATCCGCTTGTCTATTCATGCCTTTGTAATTTTCTTGCCATTGGATGACTTGATAATCTTTTCAATCCCTTTTGATTGTTTTGTCTTTGACCTTATGTTTTCCGCTTTTCTTGCTTCCCAGCGCCACCGCCAATACCAAACAATTTGTAAAGCTTCAGCAGAGTTTTTGATAATCATTGATTTTCTCCCCCCGACAGTCTGAAACAAAAACACAAGCCTTCAAACAGTGGTCCCAAACCCTTTCAGTGCAACATTCGCACAACAGTCGAGATAGCGATGTCCGGAAACACAACAAATTGAACTGGACTTGTTGGTCAATTGTATCTGTTTGTTTGCCTCCTTTATTGCCCACCTGTTATTGAATGTATGATCTGGTACACCAAATCCCCAAAAAACACTATGGCTGTCCAATGACCTAACATGACCCTCTTTTCATGCTGGCTGCACTTGTGATTGTGTGAGCTGTAGTATATGTGCAACAGCTGAGCACATATTCTTTAGTGCATGTACTGTACGTGTAACCACTTAACAGATCCTGTTTCCAGTAACCTGTAATTAGATGAAAACTAACCCACTGCACAAAAGTGATACATGTTCTGCAGAGCTTCAGTGATAACAGATGCTAAATCAGAATCACAGTACTCTGAGTACTCAAATATAAATATGAAAGATGGAAAATGCAAATTCTATATAACAATAAATAAAAGGAATATGCTCCAAGTACACTGTTAAATTAGATATTAAAAATTGAACAACACTGTGTAGAATGTAAACAAAATATAACAAGAAATAGCCCAGGTGTTAATTTGTGGCCACAGGCAAGAAGGATTTCCTGGCGTTCTGTGGTGCATTGTGGTTGAATCTGTCACTGAGTGAGCTCCTGTGGCTGTAGGAGATGGAAAGGGTGTGAAGTATTGTCCAGTATTGGCTGCAACTTAAACCGCTGTTAGAAAGTTAAGACAGAGAGAGAGTTAAGCTCCACGCCCACAGTGTTGCTGGTCTTGCAGATCAGTTTATTGAGTCTGTCGGTGTCCACCATCCTCAGTCTGCCGCCCGAGCACACCACAGGATAAATTATTAAAACCACTTTATGGCCCTGGTCCATACTTCAGTTATAAAAAAGGATAGTTCTTTTTTTTAAAGAGCATTTATAGAGTATTTCACAAGAGTAGGGTATGATGATTAGTTCAAATAACATTTTACAAGCACTGCATGTTGTAACTTTGGCCAGGAATTGAGACTTCCAGGAAATATACCGGGATATCTCTTACTAAAATACACAGATAGTCTTTTTTTATAATACAATTTTACTCAGTCACCACCGTCAATGCATGCTTTTAACTATGAGTGTTGTGTTCACTCTTTATGTTGTTTTGACAATGGGAATAAAATGTAAAATAATCCTAAAATTAGTGTGCTATAGTTTTAAAAAAATTTCAAAAGAATAATCACTGGTGCTATTCCATGTCACCACTCAATTAATTTTTGTTTCCACACATTTTGTTTTTATGTCCTCATGAGCTTTGTCGTGGCTGTCACTATCTGACGGTGTTGTTTTTTAGTGCAATATAAGTTTCAGCAGCATCCATAAGTTTGATAATGTTACCATATTATTGGGGGTGGTTTTATTGCTGATGCAGTTTTTCCTCCATGTACCTTCTCGTGTCTATTGTTTGCTGCTGTTTTTGTGATGCAGGTATTTTGATGAATACCCATTTTTGAGCACAGGCTCAATGTGATGATTCAGCGCTAAAGACAACAAGAAGCATTGCTCTTATCAGCAACATGGGAGTTTGCTTAAAATATGTACATGTTTGATTAAACACTAATTAAACACAGAGAAACAAGAAGCTCTCTGCATAATAATTCTTCTGGCATTTGCGTCGTAGAGGATAATTGTGATGTAATGGACCAAACAAAATAAGTGTATTCACAAAAATCACATAAATTCATATTTGTATTCCCAATATTTGAACCACTCTGAACATACTGTTACCTGACTTTGATTTTCCTCTAACGTGTTGAGCGTCCTCCGACTTGTGTAAACAGTCCAACCACAGAGGAAGCATTCTTTTCTCGCTGAAAGTAGGCCACAGGTTAAGGGAGAGCAGGAGGATCCTGGGTACTCTGGCTGCGGTTGTCATTTCATCTCTGCATCCTACAGTCTTACAGGATTACTGGTAACAGGCTGTGGGGGTTGCTAGACTCAAATTACTCTTGCAGAAGCATAATATTTTCCCCAAGTCCACTGTAAAGATCAGATGGCGTTCAAGGCAGCCAAACAGTTCGTTTAAGTAACTCTGACTCACATAGCTGCCCAGGAGTGATAAGTGAACAATGAGGTTACATGTCAGGTTGTGCTGCACAAGACAATAAAAAGAGATAAGGGTGACAGCCTTTGGCTTAATGGCTGGATCAGTTGTCAAAGCTTAAAAATAGAGGCCAAATCGACATCATGACAGAGGCTTTCACGTATATTGATACAACGATCAATGCTCTGCTACTGCGGGCAGAGGCTGTCTGATTTCAGAAAGAAAACCTAGAAACATGAGGCGTGAGATACGTGAGATACGTGCAAGCGTGCATGCATGTGTGAATACGGATTACACAGCTTCTACCTCTTTATGTAGCTCTTTATTCAAGGGCTTTATATTGACAAAGGTAAGAGCTTCTCAGTTTAAGTGTCTACATTGTCAGTAAAGAGCTGGGTCAGTCAGACGATGTCAGACTCAAATATAGCTGTCTCCAAACAGCGACACAGTGGGGTGGATAATATAACCCTCCAAAATGTGACCCGGGACACACAACATCATTCACACATCAGCTGCTTTAAAACAAGCTGAGAGGCTTGTGAACAAACAAGCTGATGTTCAGTCTGCCCTTTTATTGTCCATTTTTATTTCAGCGTTATTATCTATCCTGTTTTATTTCTGTTATCTTTTTTCAAGTGTTTTCATTAAGTAGTTCTCCACATTTTCCAAGGTCTTGGAAATGTGTTTGGACAAAAAATGGCTGCTTATATTTTTTATGCTAAATATTATTCATGTATTTACATGAAAATCATTGAATCATGTAACTATGTTTGATTTCAAATGTGAGCATGTGTAGCGTAATCTTGTATTACAGGTTTTTTTTTTTTTTGCTTTAAAGGACTGTCAATGTACAAAACCTGCCCTGTATTTTGTAGATTTTTTTCTCCTTGTTTGTTTGTAAATGCAGGCCTATCCTGAGCTTTCCTCACCACGAGAAGTCCTTACAATTAAACTGAATAACAGGATGTTTGCATAAGAATGACCACGTTTTCAGTGCATGAACAACTGCAGTGTGGGTCAAAGTCAGCTTAAAATACTGTTTGAAAATAATAAGTTTGTCTTTACAGAACACTCCATTTTTACTTTTTTCTCAGCACATCCTTTAACCTCTGAGGTTTAAGTCTTAATCGATAAATCTAATCCTATCCTAATGTCATTTTTAAAAACTGTTCTCTCACATTTTGGTAATCAGAGCACAATAAATGAATAAAATCTAAACATCTGGTTTGTGAAGTTTTTTTTTTTGTATGTTGATTATGTTGTTTTTGCTTTTTCTGATTGTAGCCATCACTTACATCATGAAACAAGTGACATCAGATTGTCCTAGGGTAAACTACCACAGTGTATATATAGGTAAAAAGCAACATCCAAGTCTTAATGCATGCTCAATAATCCAGGTAAGGAAATATCCCCCCAAAATTGATTCTGTTTAACATTAACATTTTTATGTTTCTAATTTCATTACTGGAGCCAGCCGGTTCTCTTTTTGTCATTTGATCTATAAACGCTAACTAGCTGATTGCTTTCTATTCTTTGCATTTGCATTTTCTTTGTAAGGAATAGTATCATCTAACCTCTTTAATAGTAAGTTCATTTGTGTTTGTGTGTTTCATAATAAGTTCAGCCTTGATCTTATGAGAGCTGGTCTCCATTCTGCTATACAGGTGCACATTAGTGGTGCATAACTGTTGCTATTTTAAAAACCATAATACCAATATAGCTCCTATTAATTATACCTCCCTCTGTGCATAAGCACATTGACAGCAGTGCAAGGTATGTAGAAATGGTTTCCCAGAGCTAATCAGTCCTTTCATGGTGCTAAATTTCTGTTTGCCAGATGTTAGTTTGACATTTGATTAACTCTTGCACCGTTAGACTGTTGTTTTGAATGTCTCACTGCAGTAATTGACTTTGGGCACTTCAGTGAATTTTCGTTACAGCTTTTCTGGCAGCTCAGAGATTTTATTTATTTATTTATTTTTTACTTTGCTTCCTGCTACATTCTCCATGCAGTGTTGAGGGTGAATACAAAAATGCCTTTCTTTAGTCTATTTCAAACCTCAATCTATAAATGTGAAGTGGCCACCTGTTCACCTTGAAATTCTCGAAACACTTCTCAGTCTGTAATAGATTATTAACACTCCATCCTGGAGAATTTTCAGAAATGTGTATGGCTGGAAGAACCCATTTTATGCCTGTGCACTAAAATGTTCATTATATCTGCAAGCGGTGAAATTGGGTGGTATGGGCCTTCCAGAAATTACGTCAATGAATTAAAAAAATAATAATTTCACTACATTTGAGTTAAACTGACATCTGACTTTTACACTGCACAGAGTGGTAAAAGCACAATGCTGTGAGATGGCCACCACTGGCAAAACAAATGAGTGGAGAGAGAATACAATTTTAATCAGTTTAAGCTGATGGTGGGTGTCCTTGACAGGTGTGCCAGTGGATCCTGTGGTGGAAATTTGCAATGCAAATCCCGTTGTCTAGACTTTTTCCTTAACTATAGAGGTCAGTGTTATGTTCACTGTGCAGGTTTGTAAACAGTTCTCAGGAACCCGAGGACCTAATGATGAAAAAGCAAGATAAATTGTTAGGCTTAGTGAAGGGAAAACCCCACACAAACCCACAGAATTTTTAAAATCCTTTTCAGCTATAAATTATATCGATAATTATTTTGCATCATGAAGAATTGTCCCTATGGCTTTACTGTGTTACTGTTACTTATTTCAGATTATTACATGTGACTGCATAAATATGTACATGAACATAAACATTGTTTAAAGCAACAGAAGGGGCTTTAAACAATGTCTGTTTCTGGCATTTGTTCTGGTGTGTTATGCCAACCTAAACACATAATTAATGTCACATAAAATGCTAGCATCTCATCATAAATAAACAGATTGTAATAAGTCAAAGAGTAATTAACCAAAGAAATGTTCAAATGATAAGCAGCAACACCCCAATCTCAACTGCCCCACGGACCCCTTCTCCAGGCTCCTTTCCCAGACAGAGAGCAGAGAGAATCTGTTCATTAGTCATAGAGAGGTCTGCCCATAAGGTTGAGAGTATATAGTTAAATATGTTACAAAATGCGAGAACTTGTAGAATAAAATGTGAAAAAGTGGGAAAAAAATTGAACTTGTCAGGGAGGGCTGGTTGAGCGATGAGGGGAAAGAGAAAAAAAAGAGTGCACAGGGAGACAGAACAAAACAGAGACTAAGGAAGGTGAGAAGACAAATTTAATGGCATGCTGCAGCGGTGATATAAACACCTGGGGAGTGAAAAAAAGTGAGTGGAGATAAAGTGGCCGGTCCTACAGCAGACTGACCCTCTAGCAGTATAACTGGAGGATGCTTTATAAGCTTTATCAAAAAGGAAAGTTTTAAACCTAAAACTAGAGAGACAGAGTTTGTCTCCAGAATCCAAACTGGGAGCTGGTTCCACAGAAGAAGGACCTGATAGCTAAAAGTTCTGCCTCCCATTCTACTTTTAGAAACTCTGGAAACCACAAGTAAGCCTGCAGTTTGAGATATTATGGTAATATGAAGTCTTTAAGATATGACATTCAAGATTTTGTATGTGAGCAGAATGATTTTCAATTTAATTCTGGACTTTACAATCTTTTTATTACTTCCCTGTTATGTGGGAGAAATATCGTCTCTCTTTCTAGTGCCTGTCCACTGCAGCATTTTGAGTTAACTGAAGAATTTTCAGGGAACTTCTAGAACAATCTGATAGTAATGAATTCCAGCAGTCCAGATTAAAAGTAATGAATGCACACATTAGTTTTTCAGCATCACTCTGAATGGATGTTTCTAATTTTAACAATAATGCACAGATAAAAGAAAGAAGCCCTATATATTTGTTTAATATTTGCATCGAAGACATATCCTAATCAAAGATGACCCTGAGATTTCTCAAAGTGTTGCTCAAGGCCAAGGCAATGCCATCCAAAGTAAGTGTGCATATCAATGCAAATGTATGCAGGTGTTTATAATAGTATTGCGTAAGACCAGCATGTATTCAACAGAAGATCGGAAAAGCATTGCCTGGTCTTGATTGCAGAGGCCTGATTGTGTAAACATCATAAAACCGTGGCTGCATCCTACCTTTTATCAACAGTTCAGGTGGCTGCTGATAGTGTAGTGGTGTGGGAGGCATTTTTATTGGCTTAAACACCACAGCCTAAGTCGTTATTGGTGCTCACCATGTCCATCCCTTAATGATCACACTCTAACCATCTTTTAGCAGTCTCACCCACTACTAGCAAGGTGTAACTGATAAAGTTGCCAGTGAGTTAAACCTGCACCACACTCTATACATACTATAAATTCCAGATATTCCACTAAACATAGTTGGGTGACGTCTCCCATAGCTCCCTGGTACTCTAATGATTAGGATTTGGCTAACCACTAGAATACAAGTCAAGTCAATAAATGAAAAGTATTAAAATGATCATATGTGATGTTTTAAGAGGTGCAAAACAGCATAAGGATTGGTAAACAGAATTCAGACAGAGAGTTTATCCGGCTGTGAGTGAAGGTGCTCTCTTTGGACTTCTGCAGATGAGGTGAGTGGTGAGTGTGAGGGATAAAGTTACATGCTCTACCTACAAACATACACAAAAGCACAAAAGCATTCACTTAGCCAAATAATAATGACCTGAAATAATAGCCTTCTTTTCACTGAGACACACAGGCAGCAGTTCACCTGTCAATAGCATAGTAGTGGTCACACACTGTGGTCGCTCTGTTTATGTAAAAATGTTAAAACACGTTAAAACATGTAAAAAACGTAATACCACTTTCAATCATACAGCTGGTTTCTTGGTTCTTTAAAGTTACCGTAGTAGGGTTTGGTGTTAGCGTGATGGTCACCTCTTTAAATAAAAAACATGTGCACAATAAACCATAAACTGCAGGGCCGCAGTTGAAGTGTCTTCTTTTCTGTTGTAATATTTTGACTGCTGAAGAAGTTATGGGATAATGAGGCATTTTGTAACAACAACCAGCGCTGAGTTTAGCTTTGCTTCTTTAAAACGGTTTTGTGCCGATCAAACGAGCAGGCTGAAATATTCTACCCTGCAGTTATCATTATACTAAAAGTAAAAGATGGAAGTTAGACTGTCAGTTAAAATCCGAAGATGGAGTTTGTTGTGAATGAGTCTAAATAACATACTGCCACATAGGCTTTTCATGGGCTCATTTGGCTCAGAAAGATTTTAATGGCTGGTTTTCAAGTCGCTGTGAGAGTTGAAGTGTGTCAGCATTTTTCTCTAAAAGACCTTGATGAATGTTAAACCTGCATCTCTGAATAACTTAAAGATTTACTCATGAAAATTGAATGGACAGATGGCAACAGTCAGCAGCGTGCTCTCGCTTTTTATTGCGATAAAAGTAGGTTATTTTGGTTTTTTAGGATGACACAGAGGGAAATAGAGAGAGAGATTTCCTCTCCAGTCACATGAACACTTATTTTTGTACTAATATTTTAAATCATCCAACTGTGTTTTAGACAGACAGGTGGCTTTTAGGTATAACCTAGAAATCCATGGCCTAAATCCCTTGCTTATCATCCTCCAGAGATGCACAAACTCGTGGACACACACACACACGCACACATGCACACATGCGCACAACCACAAAAACAAACAAAGCAGCACAGGAACACAGCTCACAAGATCAAACGGGCTGCATCTGATGCCTCTGGTAAAATTTTCCACATTAAAAACCTCTTGGTGATTGGTTGCACTTAAAAGTCTTTTTTTTTTTTTTTGTCTCTTCCACACTACAAAACTTTAGAGGCCAGGGAGTTATGTGCTCTGAATGTTTTTATCTGAGTGCACTGCATCAATGTGACAGCTTCTTGAGATCCTGGAGGCTACTTTGTGTCCTCTTTCAATTCACTGTAAGCCATCACCCCACGTGATCGAATGTAACTTTGTAATTTTTGTTTCTTGTTTGTTCTCACAAGAAAAAGTCACTGCTCTCTAAGGCAAAATAATAATGCCCATATTTCACTACTAAATGATCCACAGGGATCATTCTCTAAATGCTCCTGCTGTGGGCGTGAAAGAAGATTCCTCTCTTAAGAATTCACTTCTAACCTGCATCCAAGATTGCATTAATGGACTAAAAGATAAACCCTCTGGGTGTGCTTTTTGATATTTAATGGGTCTGCTCTTTTTAATCAGCTGGCTCTGTTTTCCTTGTATGTATTTGGAAAACAAGACATTTAGAAATCTGTAATCTGCTGTACCTTTAGGCTAACTGCATCAGACTACAAACCCAACTGGAGAGTTGTGATGGATAATGAGGGACAAATTAAAGGAGGAAACAAAAAAACAGTACAAAAGTAGCTCTAATGTTGCTCAAAGCAGTTTCGGTGCTACTAAACATACTACTACTACTACTTGCTACCATCACTACTGACTGAACTTGAGCACTAAAAGAGCTTTCTTACTTCAAGGTGCATTCACCCATTCATACAAGTGCTTTTTTCTATGCTTAAATGCTTTGCAGTTCAATACACAGGCTAGGGGAGGCAGGGAATCAAACCACCAGCCTTCCAATTAGTAGAGGACCCACTCTACCTCTTGATATACACACTGTTCTCATTTGCAGTGATGTTGCTTTATGGATATTTTATGTAATATAGATAAGGCTGCACTCTTGGATTGCAAACAAAATATTCATAGAATTTTTAGTAGTGTTCCCTGCTGTCATTCTTCTTAACCCAATTTACCCAGTTAACCACATTCTCAACACAGTCACACTCTTGTTACATTCTTACCATGTAGCAATACTGTTACATTAGTTATTTACAAGTAAAATAATCAATTGTGCTTAAATAAGTAAATAATTACTTACAGGCAGGGTTAACAGATTTTTAATTCTGTCAACTGGTGACAATTGCCCAGATCAGAATAAAATAAAATCCTCAGAAAATAATTCCTCATCTTCATAATAAGTGCATGTCATAAGACATGTTAATAGCCACCTCCTGCCTCTGTAAAAGAATCTGCTTCAGATTTTACCTAAAGTAAAGCTGTTGTCAAAATGAGTCAGATCAGGGGGGGTTTTAATGTGCTTTTTGGCACCAAAGACAGCTTCACCACTGCAAACAAGAAATTCTATGCTAGAAATACTGCAGTTATTCACTTGATATGGTTAATGCTGGAAGCTTGAGTTAAAATATTTAATGTATTTTCACATAAAATTAAGGGATCACTCACAATTTAATTCTTTTTAAAGGGGATCTTTTAGGAAAGAATACATTATTTACCTGACTGTTGTGTTAAGACAGTTGCATTTTTTGTGGGTTGGATGACCTACGACACCCTAGCCTAGACCTGCCATCTAATGGTTAAAAATGAAGATCTCTTTAATGCTAGGTTGGTTTAAATTAAGGCATATAATACTGTAAATTCCAAAGTAAATAACAAGGGGTTCTTGGCTAGTTTAGCAGCATAATGCAGCTGTTTCTGCATTATGCTGCTAACATAATTGGCTGTTTTTCTTGATTTCAAGCATGCGTTTGACACTGTGAATCATGTTAAGCTTTTGTCTAGACTGTCAACATTTAACTTTAGTAATCACACCATTAAATGGATACAGTCTTATCTATCAGATTGAAAACAATGTGTGCAAATAAAGAATAGTAAGTCACCCTATCTTTACTGTATGCAAGGTGTCCCTCAGGGTTCAATTCTAGGCCCCCTGTTATTTTCGGTTTATGTAAATGACTTGCCCAATGTGTGCAAAAATGTGGACACGATTATGTATGCTGATGATACGGTAATTTTTACACAAGCCAAAACTGCTGCTGATGCAGCCCATCAGCTTTCATTGGCATTACATGACTT
>VUQG01014350.1:0-26957 GCA_015106755.1 Etia nguti | reverse complement strand
CTATCAAGTACGGTGCATTTCTCGGCTTTTAAAAAAACGCTATGCGTCGCCAGGTGTTTCATCAGATTCGAGGTGTTACCTCCTTTGCACAGTATCACCTTAAAGCACTTGTTGCAGGCTGCTGAGTTTGTATCTTTTGCTGTGAAGTACAGCCAGACTTTTGACCGCTTCGCCTTGGGCATTTTTAATCTGTAGCTCTGCTCTAAAAGAACGTACGTACCTGGGCCCGCCTACTGTCCTTGGAACCGGTATCCGGTGCCATAATGGCACCGGATACCGGTACCCATCCCTAATCAGGACCAGCTAATCAGATCATGACTTGATCTCAACTTCATTTTGTTCATAGTGGGGGGGTTTTTGAGGATGATTTTTCACAAAAATGCCATACATTCAGTGTTTATGTATTAGGGGAATAACAATGATCATCATCAAATGTGTAATTCAGACACATACATGCAAGTCTTGCATCTGTTCTGGCTTAATTAAATATTGAAAATCATGCCGTCATTCTGGGTTGGTTTTATTTGCCCTTCCTCTTGCAACGAGAGACTGTGGGCAAGAAATCTACCTACACTCACACAAACATTACACATTACATTTCACTGCAGCTTCCCACATTGCTGCCATCCAGTATTTAGGGAACTATTGTGGAGGCCCTTCCGAAAATAGATCAGCCTGCTCTAGCTTCAAAAAGATGAAACGGAAATGAGCAGAAACACCAGTCTCCCCACCACGAGTCAGGTGTGCTGCACACTTCAAAGTCAAAGGGAGTCGTGAATGCGGCACAAATGAAGCCTCCGGTACGCCGATTCAAACTTCCACATCTCGATAATGACCTCACTCTCCTACACCATTACTCATCATTCATTGAGCTCCGGCTGAGGTGGGAAGGTAGTGCTGGCTGGTGGATTCAAGGCTCGCAGAAGGTGATGGGGGGGCGGGAATGCCGCGGGAGTTAAAAGCAATTGGGAGCAATTTGAATACAACTTTAGTATAATAATCTCTTTTATTTTCTTGTGACGTTTGCCTCTCTTCTCTGTTTGTCTTAAGGAGCTCTTTTTATATTTAAGCTAAATATACTGTGATTGCGGCTCGAGACTTCAGTTTGGTGTTACTCTAGCACAGATTTTCAGTCTCAGTGCTTCATCTCAGCCTGCAAAGATGATAAGCTCTTTTTTTTAAATCTAACTATGCATATATAACCATTAATAAATGGACAAATATTTAGTCAAAAACAAGGTCTCAGCCTGTTTCTATGCACAACTAGCTATTAGTTTGTACACTGAAAGCAGGTGGATTGGCCATCGAGAATTTTCAGATAGTAGGTTTGTGCAGCCACACAGTGGGTAGGTGTTGGTGAACTGTGGGGTTGTGTCAGCAGGGCAACCTTACACTTACCACTGAATATGACCACACAGGCCCCACAGCATTTTTGCCTTTTTTTGCCCCTATATGGGGTTTGTGTTGGCAAGCCCACTCTAGGCTAGCTCCAAGAAAACCCACGTGGATGTCAAATATGCTAGGCCATGTGGTGCCCATAGAAGTTTTGCTCTTCTGGGTCAACAAGAAGGTTTTCTGTGGGTCACTCATAGTTAGTTTGCCAACAGAAAACCCTTATTGGACCCGTGTTGGTTATCGTCATGATGGTTTACTATGGTGAGCTTGCCTGTAGAAACCCCTATAGGAAAACCAAAGGGCAAAACTGCTGTGGGCCCTGTGTAGGATACGTGTGGGTTTGCCCTGCCTACACAATCTCACAGTTCGTCAACACCTACCCACTGTGGGCCCGCACAGGCATGTTTGCTGGTACATTATTTATAATAAGTGGCTGATATGGAGAAAATGAAACCAAAGAACATTTTTTGCATCAGAAATATGAGGCTGAGAGAAAAGAACTGGTTCAAATCCTCAGTAACATAGAAAGCTAAACTGGATCTTTTTGATATACAGCAAAAAAAACCAAACTTGTCTTTTCTAAGACTGACCAACATGATTGATTAGATTTAGGAGTTTTTTACACATTTTTTGGATTGAGTGGCTCCATGGTGTAGTGGTTTACATATTTGTTTAACAAGCCAAAGATCACCCCTGGTTTGAGCCTGGTGCTACCTGCCGTGGTAACCCCTTGTGAATATTTTTATTTTAATAATTATTTATTTTTAGCAACATACTGGTAAATTGTAAATGGACTGGTTCTTATATACTGATTTTATACTCTAATTGCGCTTTATGTAACATGCCTCATTCACCCATTTACACCCACTTCAAGCACTTATGTTGGAGTGCTTTTTATCTAACTTTCACACGCCAATAAATGTACAGTACCAGAGAGAAGCTTGAGGTTGGCATGCAGATTGTAGCAGCCAGGATTCAAACCACCACCCAATTAGTAGATCACGTGCCTGCCTCCTGAGCTACAGCCACCCCATTCTGGTCCCAGGTTTGTTGTAGCAAAGTCTCTTTGAGATAACTTGCTTAATTGTTGGTGATGTTGAATTTGCAGCACAACAGCACAATGAAATCTGTATATCTGTAGAGCTCGATGGATGCAGGATTTTTGAGACTGATGCAGATATTTGTTGATTTAACTATTAAAACTAGCGTGCTGTGTGGTTTATTTTACTAACAGTCCATCCAAGAAGTCTGTCTTTCAGTTTTGGTGAGTCAAATTCTAGTATTTTAGTTGTTACTCAGCCCTAATGCATGCTTGTAATATTTGGTAACTTTAGCACTTCCCGGTCTCATTCAAATATGGCCAGCTGTCAAAAATCTGGCACTGAGGCTTCAAATTAGGGTTTCCCAAATGTCACAGCAGCCACATCCATATTTTATTTACAGTATGCTGTTTTTTAACCTTCTGCTACAGAAAATATCTTTGTTTCAGCTGTTGGTCGGGCAAAAGAAGCTATTAGAAGACATTGCCTCGAGTTTCAGTGCGCTTTCCTAGGAATTTACAGTGATGTTTAATTTACATAATTCTTGGCTGATTAATTGATAATACAAGTTGCAGTAATTGTTTTGTTATGTAAATAAAGAGGCAGCTTTTGAAGGTGTTAAGTAGTTCATGTTGCAGCTTGCCACAGAAAGTGAACCAAAGAGCCTCTCCTCTGTGGTCCGTGACCTTTGCTTCACGTTAGGAGGACATCACTGTAAATCTGTGAGGGAGAGTTACAGTTTCAAAGCCCGGCGATGCTGAAGATACTCGGCTTCAGTACACGAGGACAGAGAGCACTAAAGATTATGCTTCATGACGACACAAGTACATACATCTCAATGGCACCAAATCAAAGAAAGACAGCAAAAACCTTTTAGCATGTCTGCGTGCCACATTATACCACTCCATTATTCAGCACTCTTCTCAGGAACTGGTCTCAGTTCAAGAACTGAATATATCTTCCCTTGTTCTCTTCATTTCTGCTTGACTGTACATCCATTTCATGTGAAGGCTTTGATTTCTTTTCTTTTTAAGCCAGCTGTGCATTAAACCAGCTGCACAGTGATGTTTGCATGAATGCCACACACAAGTCATTTGTTGGAATTAAGCGTGTTTTTTCTCCAGAGCCTCTAAATGCTCCAAACAGTGAACAGTGTGCGTTTCTGCAGTGTATGGGGGATTTTTACCTTAATGTCTCAATTTAGATTTTACAACACTACGAATGCCAATAATCTTGTACGCTTCCTCCATCTATAAAGCATTCAATCTCTTCGGGTTGTGCCGATTCATAAAAACCCCTACATTTCAATCCTTTGAATTACAGGAAATCACATTTCCTTACTCTGCCTGCTCATGTCATTTTCAGCCTTCTCTACATGAATTTTGGCAAATTGGAAAATATTTTTAAGTTACCCAGACCTAGATTGAGCTAACCCAAGCCTTAAAGGAAGAAGCCGGAGCTTTTCCCTTTCCAATTTATGTACATATAAAAGTGATATTTCTAAGATACTGAGTGCCCTAAAATTTTATAAATCCCTTTGCAGGCAGCATTGCCGCCGCTTCATCCTGCGTTGCAACATTAATGTCATTCAGAAGTAGCCAAGAAAAGTGCTTGTCGTCAGATAACAGTGTTTTTTCTTCTTCTCCCTGAAAAATAGATTTACATTTACATTTCATTCAAAAGCTCCAACATGTCCAGCCTCTTCTCCAGTCTTCATTTCTGCTTTTATCCTATTTGGTATAAAAACATATCACCAAAACTGTGCACCAACACTACCTTCGAATTCCTGTTTCTCCAGGAACTAAATATGGACTGTTTACACTCTTTCCAATAGCATTCCCAGTAGCGTCAGTGCTACGTGACTTTGACGTCACTTGACGTTAACGGGGACCAACTAACAAATGATCAGACTGAGGCTAATTTTCAAGTCTGAATACATCAGCATCAAACAGTTGTTTAATTGACTTAGAATCACACCAAATGTAGAGCATAGAATGAGAAAGGGGATATTATGAGCTGTCAGAAAGCATCAGTCCAGACCTTCTGAGTTTCTGTTGAAAAAATGAAGCCTAGAAATGGAAAGAAAACTTGGAGAGAGAAAGAAGGAATTTTAAGAAATTGGAGATTTCCCCACCACTATTCATGTTGGTGTCTTAAATTTTGTGGGACATGAAGTTAACCTTTGGCCAAGTGCCTTCACTGAACAGCTATTGCCCAACCATTGCTTAGTAGCCCCTATGTTAGTAAGGCGTGGTAGGCCTGTAATAGCCCCTCCCTGAGCCTGGTTCTGCCAGAGGTTTCTTCCTATTAAAACGTGGGGTTTTCTTTCCCACTGTTACCAAGTGCTTACTGATAGGGGGTCATCTCTGTATTATTGTAGGGTCTTTGCCTTACAGTATAAAGTACCTATAGGTGACTGTTATTGTGATTTAGCGCTATTTACATAAAATTGAGTTGAATTGAAATTGCGTCTTTAACCTCAAAAATATGCATGTGGCAACTGTTAAAACCCTGGACTTTATTAACACAGACATGTCTTTAAAAGATATCTGTTCCTGTTCAAAAGTTTCTGCACATGCTCTAAATACTGGGAGCAGCACGTCCCCCGCGTCCCCACTGAAATTTGCACCTGCACCTGAGTACGTGCCATTAGAGAAAGGAAAACTCGACAGACATGACAACAGCATCTCAGTCAATTATCACTCAGATAGGGCTTCCTGTAGTCACACCCACAGTTAGCACTTCTGACTGAGCTTTTTTAATTCCCTTTTCTTTATGGATACTATGAGTTGATCTGCTGTAAAGGAAAAACTTGCAGACTCTCCGTACTCTTTCGATTTCCCCTTCCCCTCCTTGCACTCAGATGGAGTGTGTGTGTGTGTTCGTGTGTGTTCGTGTGTTCGTGAGTCCCAAGTGGCCAACCAGCCAGGCTGCCTGAAACTTCTGACTAGCCATGTTCTTCAAACATCATGCCGCAACCAAAGCATGGCAGGATGACAGATAGTCCCTTCAATATATAGTGACAAACAAATTAGTGCAAAGATGCTTCTCGCTGCATACCAGATGTGTTGGGCTCTGTGGTATGGAACAGCCGATGAAAAACTGTCCACGTCCCATCTGTGCTTTGCCGCGACCATCGGTGCAGCAATTTGTGCTGAACAAAGTAGTGCAAACAGCCAGCCTGATTATATGTGTCATAATGTGAGGCATAAAAACAGTGGCGGGTGAAGATCACACAGGCGCTCGCAGATTTGTTTAAGCGCGGGAGAGGACGGGACAGGGTGCAGGTGAGTCAACAGGATGTGGAGGGGACAGGTGAGCCCGAAAGGGAAGAAGCAAAAGCGAATAGAAGTAGGAAAAACACATTTATTTTAGATCTCAAACAGATAAATTGTGTTTCATATGAAGTTGCACCCAAAAGTCAGACTCCTTTCAGCTATTTTTCTCCCTGACACCTTCCCTCCGCTCAGAGTGTTGCTTTTCAGCTCCAGCTGCCGTCCAGGCTTGAGCTGGTGACTGCAGGGGTTTGACACGAGCAGGCCAATTTGTATCTAACCTCACACCTACCTATTGACACCCACGCACCCTGAGATTGGAGACCACATGCGGGGGTCACATCACCATCTTGAGTGCCGTGTCAGCGCAACACGTTTTTGCTCTCTCTCCCGAGCGCAGCGACAGGCCAGAGTTTCGGCTCTGAGTAAACGAATTTGATGAAAGCGGAGAGACAAGGCTTCTCAAGTCGAGCTGGAGAAGGCTTTGCATCGGCGCCGATGACAGCGCCGCGCGGCATCAGGCTGCGCGGGCTCGCTGACAGAAAGAAGGATAACTGTAGGAGGGAGATGAGCACCAGCACACTGAGAGGCAGAGACATTCCTGACCTGCTTAGTGTCATTACGCCGCAGACTTATCTCGCCTGCTCTGCCTTGTAAATACACTTGAGTGCTTGTTATCAAACGAGCGGGGCGACAAACCTCATCCAGGTTTGAGTCTCCGGCTCTCTCCGCTCGCTCGTAAATGAGTCATTCTCATGGATGACAGCCTACATTAATATTCAGTTATGGAGGGAAGCGAGCGCGCATTAAATCTGACACTTATCAGGTGGCGATTGTGATCCGTGCAGAAGTTTTTTAAGCGAAAAAAAAAGATTTGCCTGTTTGCTTTTAATTGCCGAGATGTATTCACAGGAACAGACTCTTGACTGCGTGTAGGATTCATTCAGCTTCTTTCTGCCCCTGCTCGATCTCAAGGCCACACTGACATTTCAGCTGGAGCCAAGTTCATTTTTAGGATGATTTGTTGCTTGCGTGTTTTATACACTTGGCTGTTTTCATAAAGGCCTTTCCAGCACTCTAAGTTACTATTGTTGCGATGTTGCTATTTTAGCGCTAAAAGCTTTTGCAGTCAAACTGAATGGCATCCAAAAGTAGCGTACTTGGTCTTCACAGCGCGGGAAAAATTTATATATTTTTTTTCTTACATTGAAAATGCACACTTTCATACAGTTCACATTTGAGAAATGACATTAAAAGGCTTTTATCAGGATGGCGCTCTCCAGCTGTATCCCTGCACTGAAAGCAAGCACGGCTCTCAGAGGTGAGTGCTTGAGGAGCTGTGAGCATGAGTGTTAGGCGGTGGCGTGATCATAAGCCCCCCCCACGCCGTACCATTCCACCGTCTGCCGGGTCTCTACGACAATCCGCAGCCGTCACACACTCTGAGCAGGCTCCTGCAATGACACTCGAGCGTGGCGAGTCGCCTCTGAGGCGCAGAGGAGTGTGTTCTGTGTCTCGCTGTCAAAATGGAAGAGCAAATGTAAAAAAAATTTAAAAAGTGAGAGAGAAAGAGATAACGGCATCAGATTTTGCCATGTGCCACAATATGATTAAACAGTCCGCTGGAGTTCTTCTCGTACTCCACAGTGTTGTATTGTGCGGCCACCTTAGTTTCAATCTGCCAGCGCTGCTCATGAATTTTCAGGTTCAGCCGAATCTTATCTTTTCTTACATGCACAGAAGTGTCAGTCAGCAGGCCCCCACTCTTTAAGTATTTGCACCCATTAAGAAGCTACATACGGAGATGGAAGACCAGAAAAGGTGCATTTCAGTTTCTGTTCTCTCTGATCATGCAGTAAAAGGAAAGTGCTGCTTTCTTGCTTCCTCGTTTTATAAGAAATGTGACAAAAACAAACTGGAGACAAATGTTTTTGGCTTCTTTGACTGCTTTCTTCACTGTCTAGATTTCTAAATTATTCTCTCAAGAACTCAACGCAAGCTTTACAAAGCAAGAGCTGTGACCATGACTGTATGACAGCAAGCTGTAAAGTATTTATGGGGGTGTGATTCCAAGTCATTAGATCTAAAACCAAAGAAATGCATGTTGGTACACCAGAATTTAGTAGACTGTGTTTTGACTTTTCGTAAAATACCCTTACTTTTATAAGATTAGCTAATCGCTAAACATAGCACAAAGGCAGGAGACATGGTGAAACGACCAACCTGCTAATGCCTAATCTGCTTGTTAAAGCTGAGGGTTTTAGCCATTTCTAGCTCCAAATGCTGTTAGCTCCAAAAGACAAACGAGGTCAGTGGCGCCATTAAAAGCTAAAATCAGCCCACATTCTTTCAGCTTCATTAAAATGAAGAGTGGAGCTAATAGTCAATGTTAAGTTGGGTAACTAGTTGGCAAAGTATCTCATGTTGATGTTGTTAGGACATCATTGTAATAACGTTGTTATTCTCCAAGATCACCAGCTGACCAGTGACATTATCTGAGCATTCAGTTAGCATTAGCCAAGAAGTTAGCTAACGCTTTTAAAAACTATCATTAATAAACCAACATGATAACCTGAATTTGGCTAACAGCAAACCTAACTTGATAATATAGTTATTATATTGTACAAGTTATTAAAGAAAATACATTACCAAGAGTTGATTACCCAAAGAGTCATAACAACATAATTGGTTAGCGCCAATGTTGATCCTGGACCAACACTATTATGACGATGCAGGAACACCAACACGGAGATATCAGGTGCACCAGCTAGCTGATGTTCTAAAAAACAAAACTGTGATATGTAACTTTGGATGGAAACAAAGACTGAAAATACACTTGACAGAGATCAGGAGCACATGACTGGAAAAAGACACCGAAAATGACAAAAACTCACCCGAGGTAACATCTGAAATGAGCCCATCCACAACACGGGGGTTAGTCTTTTAATATGTGGCTGTGTGGTTTGGATTACATTCCTGGATGAAGATTTGATCCTAAGCTTAACGTCCGCACTGAAATGTTAGTCAGCCAGAGCGTGATTCTTTTCTGAAGTGCTTAAATTTGGTGTCCAGGGACACTGAGAGTTAATAAGAACAGTTTAAGCCCAAAGGTGGAGGCTCATTCCTTAAAAAAGACAAACTCAGGAGACGTTTGGACTTGGGAACAGGTGTATCATTTGCTGGCCTACTGATGCAGGATTTATCTGCCAGATCCTTGTAAGGAGTCATGTTGCAGATATTTCAAGTTTGTTCCCTCCTAATTAATTCTATTTTTTATCTTCTTACTTGTTGTAATTATCATAGAAGGCGAAGTTAGACACTAATTGCAAACAAATCAAATGAGAAAAGTGCAAGATTATGAAGAATTCCACACAAGTTTAATCAGTCTAAGTCTCAAAGGTTGTCTCGCGCACACGCAGCTTTTAACATGATTAAATGAAAAGTAATACCTGCCAACCTCAGTCACTAATGAGAGTGAGAAATTGCAGCTAACAAAACAGAAAGTGATACATCCCACTAGCAGCGCATTGTTCAAGTTGTTCAAACTCAACATAGCGCAACTGCAAAAACAACCACTGACCATGTATCTATGACGATTGTGAAGATCTGTAGGTGATAAAGGTCAAATTAATCTGTAAACGGTGTAACATCTGCTCAAAAAGACAACAAAATGACATGCAGCATGTAGCAAAGGGTGTCTACAGTGAAGCCTGCCCTTGGCATGCATGCATGTCCAGGGGAGCAAATGTAAAGCAGATGGCCTGGCTACTTTGTCCTCATTGCTGCTAATCAGGTGCTAAATATCCATCAGTGTGTGCTAAAGTGTTCCCCTACTCTTTTAGTTTTTTTACTCCCATTTTCATAGCATACTGTACATGCGTGTTTTTTTTCTTTTCACTCTCAACACACACCGAACGTCTAACAGCGATTAAAACACTTCTTTCTAACACAGAAATTCACACACATTTGTGTTGACAGGTGGGTGATACCTGAGCGTGAAGAAAAAAAGCCCATATCCTGTTAGTGGTCGACTTTCTACAGCCGAGTGTTTTTACTCGACAGGAAATAAGCGTGGAGCTCAACACGAGAGAAATCATATGAGGAATGTAGACACTGAGCACAGAGGCTAAATAACACATCCAGCCACATTACAGCTGTTTGATTATTCAGAAAATCTACTGTGGGTGGGGACCACAGCAGTGCTGGTGTTATTTATGCTTTTGTTGTTGGAGTTACTGTATGTTGCTAAAGCCCATTTTTTATGTCTGTCAAACAGCAAAAACACAATATGAAAGCAGCCTCTGCATGTTTCCCCTTAGATGTTTGACTGATGTGTGTACAGAGGCCCGCAGACGCATAACACAAAGCCTTTCCCGCTTGTGTGGACAACACAGGCACACTCGTGAAAAAATGTATTGTATCATTACGCTATAAATGATTCTTCATCCTCGGCGAACGTGAAGCAGTCATTTTGAGTAAAATGTAACTGAAATGAAAATCAAAGGTTTATTTATTCAAATAATTGATCATTAAGGAAAATGTGCTTGGTGTAAACTAAATGTAAACCAATCAAGTGCATTCCATGACATTAAACATTTAACATTTTACTAATGTGCCAACATTACAAGGACATTTGACATTTAATCAGTTCACTTAAAATCAACATTTTGTGAGTGTATCCTGAGACACCACTAACAGTCAGAAAGGACATTTTTAATAATATTCTGGTGTTTTTTTAATTGTTTTTTTAAATGTAATATTACAGGTTGTGATTAAAGTTCCCTAATTAGCAGAAAATAGAGTCAAATTGTAACTTGTGTCCAGTGCATATAGATTTTCAACATTGCCTGTGACTGAATGGAAACACCAACAGTTTGACAGGGTAAAACTCATACAATACTATGCAACGGTTTTCTTCCATCCCCCATTTCTTTTGTTTCATTGATTTTATTTTATTTTTTCTAAAGTGGCATTGGGCGATAGTTCTCCGGGCTTTCTCAAATTCTTTCAGGGATTTTCTTGGGCTGCTTTTTCTCTCATTTTCACTCCAGTCCTTGTACCAGACCATTTTCAGAGGGATGCTGTTTTGGTTTGTTTTATTGTCAAGCCACTTAACACTAACCTTTTGACTCATTCAAGCATAAAACGATACCTAACTAAAGCGTGAATCAGTGTTTTGTCTACAGATAAAAGACAACTTTCCCATTTTAAATAGTATTTTTGGCACTATTATTTGTTTCCATTTCTTTAGCTAACTCTATGAAAAATGACAAAGTTTGACAGGTATAAAATCATATGTTTTGCACCAACAAGGTGATTCCCAAAGAGGCATTAGCCGAAAACTTGGCACATCTCAGCATGATGTGGCCTTAAAAATATAAGAAAACTGGACAAGTGGAGGACGAAAGAAGAAGTGAAGGCTCTCAAAATAATTGTCTTCGTCAGATAAAAGCCATGTCCTTCAGAAATAAGAAAACATCCAGCAAAGACCTGAGAGATGCATCTGGCTTTACTGATTCCTTATCGGAAATGGTGTCAGTGGAAGGGTGGCTGTCAAGAATCTATTATTATGGAAGGGAAACTGAGCCTGAAGTATACCAAATTATACAAAAAGTAGACTCAGTCGCAATAACTTCTAGAATTATGAATTTAAGAAGGGACTGAGTTTCAAATAATGGAAACTTTCTGTTAGCGGAATTTTCAGGCGTACAGGCAGGGAGCAAATCATTTTGAATTGAAGACAAAAAGAAAAATAGCTGTAGGTAGATTCCAGGATATACAACCTGAAATCAGTCAGAAAAATGAAAACAAGCAGGGAGGCAAACAGATGACCTGACAAAGATGAAGGGAAAGACGGGGAGACACAGGTGGAAACATTCAAATACAGACAAACAAGGAGTGCAGGACAGAGAGACACGGGACGAGGGAAGGGACGAAAGCATTTGTGAAAACTAGCTTTCAAAGTAAAACAGGAAGTAGCAACAAAAAGCAGCTGAGACATGACAACAAAGGGCAACATTATTGTATTATGTCATATTATTATAATATTGCTGTATTACATTAAACGTGGACACATTATAAAACTTGCACTATGCAACAATGTGTTTTTCAGCATCAAGTGTATTATAGAGTGGTCACCTGAGCAGGTGCTCAGTATACTGCCTTTGGACTTGAACTGCGTTTTCAGCGTTTTCCTGAGTCCGAGCTTTGAGTTGTTATGAAGAGTAACACTGTACATGATGTCACAAAGGCGGGGAAAGTAGAAGCCAAACAAAATCAGCAGATATGATATATACCATAACACTTTCTGGTGAATTACTCCTCCAGTCAGGAGAGGTTTGTGACATCCTTTATTAGATGTTGCCTCTATCTAGACCTTTTAGCCAGTGGTAAATTTAGAATGAAAATTCATGATGAAGGAGGGGCCAAACCTGTGAAAGAGGTTATATTGCTTATATTAAGCAAACATAAGAACCCATTCTGCTTCCAACACTCCATCCACTGGCCTCCTCAGTCCTGAAACACGTTCGGTAGCAAAAGAAGTAGTGATGCAACACAGTGGTAAAGATGCCCCTGTCCCAGTTTTTTGAAGCTCTTTGGTGACATCAAATTCAAAGCTTTCATTTTCAGAACAATCAAATTTCTCGGTTGTGTTTCAGTTGAGTTTCTCTGTGTTGTTTTTAGTCAAACACAGATTCTGCATGATTTACAAATCGCCAGTTCCTGCTTTGATTTACGTTTAACACGGGTTCAAACTTCTTTAGAGACGAGTTTGTGAAAAAACAATACAGCCTCTCATTTAGTGGCTCGGTGGCTTTCAGTATTAAGAAGAGTTTGAGAGAAAAATACAGAAAGGGAAAGAGAGAAAGGCAAACAGAGAGCGAGAGTCAATGATTTCCCCCAGCACCTGTTTCACTAGTGTCTCCTGTCGCTCATCTGACCCATTCGTTATGCTGAGCCATGGGGAAATCTGATTGGGCTCATTACCCTCTCCTCAGAACTGATTCAGGAAGTGCGAGGAGAGAAAGAGAGGGCCTGTTCGGCGGCTCATTGTGAATGGAAACCATCATCAGGGTTGTCACTATCAGGAACGTCTGGCCATCTGCCAAGGCTCTCCCTATCTAACCTGGCTCTCCTCCACCTCCCAGCCTTTCCGTGGTGGAAACAAATGAGTGTCGTCTCCTCTCACTGTGTCCTGGTGCAGTGGGGGATGGACGTAGTGAGCTGAGACTATTGGCATGCATTGTCTCATTCATTCAGGCCCACTGCTGAATAAGAAGGGATGGATGAAAGATACCATGAAGGGCATGTAAGGTAACGGGGTCCACATCTGCGGAGGTGATCGGTGATACGTTTGATGAACTTCTCAGCAGACGGGATTTTTCCTCTTAGCTTTGAGGTGAGGCTTTGACAGGGAAGGTTGCACATTCACCTTATTTGCCCCGATATAGAGTCGCCAGACGTGTAGAATCGGTGTATAATTTGGAAACATGAAGCTGTCCTCACAGTCATCCTCAATCTCATTTCAGTGCTAACTAACAGAAGAAGAGTATTTATGCTGCTTTAAGAGCGATTTCTGTTAAAGAAGCTTTCAGGTGGTCTCGGCAATCTGGCCTCCATATGGACTTCCTGAAGCATAAACTTAAAACTGCTCAAATTAATTTGTTATCAGCTGTGAAAATCTGCTATATTTCTGGGAAAATCAGTAGCACTACAAGCTGTAAATCACCGAGGGAAAAAAAAATGCCTCTGATGTTACACAGAGCTCACTTATAAATCAGAGAATAGTGCGCTTGTGCCGGCGCTTCATGAACCTTTGAAAACACAGTCAGAGGTGGCATTTCAGAGATGACCTCTAAACTGTGCTGCTTACTGCTGCACAGTTGATTCAACATCAGAGTTATTGAAACCACAGTGATATTTTCTACTCAATAGCTACTTCCTGAGACATTTGAAGTGAACATTGCTTCACTGAAAGTGAAAAGAATTGTTTTGGAATGTTGTGTGAAATTATACAGGCTGGAGGAGCTCTATAGACAAAAACCTCTATTCTGACTGTGAATGTTCAAATAAAAAAGCCTTTGAATGCAGAATAAAAGGGTCTGTGCAGGCTTTCATAAAGCCTGGTGATAAGTCCAGCACATTAGGAAGCAGGGAGGACAGTGCATTGAATCTGCTTCTTCCTTACATCATTAACTGCGTAGGGATGATATTTCATCTGCCAGTGTGTGTGCTTTTAGCGTTTTGGTCAAGACAGAAATATTACAACATCTCGATGGCCAGAGGATGAAGCCAATCGAGATGTGATTACCTAACATTTCATCGAGTGCCATCATCAGGTCATTATAGATAGAATTTTAATTTTACTTACATGCCGTTAGGTCTCATTTACACTTTGGATGACAATGCTATTGCATCACATTAGCACTAATTGGAAATAAACTAGCAGGTTTTTCCCTGATTTGTTTGGAGGGAGAAATAAAATTTCTTTTCTTGCTTTTTTATTAACATGACTGCAGCTAAAGAAAATAAAGATTTACACTGTAAGTAAAAGATGCCCCATCTATTGGTTGGCTAGACAAAAAGGTTGAGCTAGAAAGGATGTGCAGCAGGTTAGGGTGAATAAGGATAGAGATGAAAATGAGCTGCCAGGCAGGAGGGAAAAAGGAAGACCAGAGAGAAGATTCATGGATGTAGTGAAGGAGAACATGCAGAGGGTGAAGAACAAGAGAAAAAGAAGAAAAGATTTCACCTGCTGTTTGGTTGGCTAGCATTTTAAATATCTGGAGAAAAAGACTGGGGTGGTCACAGGCAGTATAAAAGATCTCCTGGGTCTGTAAAATAAAGCCAATGGAAAGTGCCTTAAACATGCATTATTATGAATGTTCACCAGGGGGCAATATCTGTAGTTACAGCCCTGAGCGTTGGCCTTTATAAACAGTCAGGTATTCATTTGAATTTTTACCGTATAAAACATTAAGTTCATTTTAAATTTTTTGTCCATTTAAACTAACATAATGTTAATGATATGTTCATTAACAACTTGCCCATCACAAGTTGTTAGCCAAGATCCATGTGGTTTCAGTCTGATACATCCCTCACCTGGTACATCCGGTTTCAAACACCAAGACAGCCCAAATGAAAATGCTCATCTCCTGGCTTCATGACAGGATTTCACATCCCAGTGGGTGAGGTCACAGTGGCTTCATCAGTCCTTTATACCATCTATTAAAGTGACTCAAAAAAAGTTTATCCTTTAATAAATGTAATAATAACTATGATGGCAAATTTGGGTTGCAATGGCTTTTAATGGCTTTAAAACCACATCTACATATAAGAAAAACTGAACAGTGGATTTTATTTTAGAAAATTTAATCAAGCTGTGATACCTGTATGGTATCCACTTGTCAGTGACAGTGACTAAAGCATATCCTGCTTTATTGCCTATTTAAGTGGAACCACAGTTTACAAAGTGAACATCATGCTGTATTAAGGAAGACTTAAAACTACTAATTGAAAACATAAACTCATTAGGAAAACATAATGCAGGTCATCGATTAACTAAGCCATAATAAGCCTTTTCTCTTCAGGCAGACTTCATTTTAAAATTTTCCTCCTAAAGAATGCTGGGTTAGTGCATTTATCACTGGCAGACCTGGATCCTACAATCACAGCACAGTATTAACTGCTGCCGTCTCCTCTCCGTTGTAAACCTCCAGATTTGAGCGCTCCGAATGTCAGCCTCGTATTTCCAAAGGAGGATGCATTTTCGTATGTCAGAGCGGCTCCTGATTTTCAGTCTGTTTATGCAAAGCCTTGGTGTCTCATTGCCCAGTGGGGCTTTTCACTTGGCAATAGCTGATGAGTGGGTTGTTAAGACCCCTTGGTGGAACAGGATTATCAAATATAGATTACAGGCGTTTGGGGCCCCAGTGTGAAAGCTCGGGCTCCTGAGTGTTAATTGCTGGCCTCGCTGTGCTCTCCAATTTCATGCTTGAAGTGAACATTTGTCTTTCACGCTACAAAGGCGCTGGCCACATTTGTGTATAAATCCAAGAATGAGCTAAGATATGCTGTACCAGCCAACAGACCCTTAAAAAACACTAATTTTTCCACATTTGTAAATACAGCAGAAAGTCGTGTGTGTGTGTGTGTTTTCTTACTGTAAATGGGGCTTTAGGGGGTTTAAAAACAATATAGACTGATTTGAAAATGGCCTGTATAATGACACTGTTGGCCAAGGGAGTCATTTAGGCCCAAATTGCTGCCTGTGTTGGGCTTCGGTCCGTAATTAGGTCAGAATGCAAATGCGTGTATTGTGATGTTGGCCCACGAGGACTAGCACAGCTCCAGCCTCAGTGTTTAGAGTGTAACCATGTGTGTCAGAGTGACTCATTGAGCCCCTCTAGTGCTGTTGAGCTGCGAGAAGAGAGAGAGCACTGGGGGCCGAGCTCATTCACAACCTTGTGCTCTTATCAAAATGTGTTTACTGCACTGTAACGCTGCGTCCCATTTAGGCAGCATTTAGCACCGTTAAACTGTTGCTGCCCTGGGCCTGAATGCTGGGGCGGAGGCACAAAGGGCCTGGGATGCATCGTGACCTCTGGCTCACCCTCTAACCCCTGACATCAATTCATTCTGCTTTTATTTCTCCCTCTTCATCACCTCATTGTACTTTTTGTACAGCCCTGTCTTTCCTCCCGTCCTGATGCCTCTCCCTTACATTTGTCTTCTATTGATCATTAGGTGGTGTTGAGAAGAGAGGGGAGGTTTAATTAAGGAGCCAGACTGGTCTGTCAATTCTGCTCAGTGCTGCATGGAGTGCACTAGACCAAGCAATGGCTGTAATAGGGCTTCATACAGTAAACAACACGCACACCTGGACAGCAGCGGGCCCTAGGGAGGAACAGGAGAGAGCTGCTGTAGATAAAGAGAGTTTATCATCATAGGTGTGGTGCATGAGTGTGGAAGATTTCAAATGGTTAAAATGCCTGAAATCAAAGTAGAATCAAAGAAGAAATGTTGGTTATTTTGCATTTTGGGTTTAATTAATTGAGCTGTTTTTCACTGTGACATGAATCTCACTTGCCACATTATATGAAAATTGTAGCACTGACAGCAAAGTGAAGATTGCTTATTGGTATGATCCAGCAGACAGTAGCAAACCTGACAATATTAAATAATAAATGTTGTTATTATCCCTCATGAGGGGATGCAAGAAAAATCAAATGCCTAGTCACGTTTCTGCGATCCTGAGCAGTGCTGACACAATTATTGCGACTACTACGACTACTACTGATGTGAAGAAAACCTACGGGCAGTTTTGTATGGCACAGACATGGGTGGTTAATTTGTCTTGCTAGTCTTAAAATCTTCGTTATACCACTGTTTATACTCAGATGACAAAAAAATGTCATCTTTATAAATGGAGACTGTATCATCACATTCACAGGGGGATTTTCATCTGTATGAAAATCAAAAGAATGGGGATTTATAATACGTGTTTTTTTAAACATATACATGTTCATAATTGCTGTATGTGTCTGTACGTGTGCAAATAGTTGTTCTGACCGGCCCACTTGTTAAGAGGGTACGGACGAGGATTAGGGCCACTGGAAAAAAAAAGGAGGGGACTTTTGGATTCCAAAGAGTAAAAAAAATAGAAAAAATTTTGAATTATTACTTTAAATTATTACTAAAAATTCCAAAAGATTATATATACTATATGTGCTCCATAATCTTGACAGTACTGGAAACAAAAGAGCTTTGCTGAACTATATGATGAGCCAATTTTTTAATTATTACTCAAATAAATATTTTGCATTATTTTCTTTTTGCTAAACGGTCTGTTGGATACACTAATACCAAAATATCTGTAACAGGCCAACCAATATATCGATCTGACTCTGATTACAGTGGCTTGAAACAAACAGCTTTCATAATTAAGCCTAATGATTTTAGATGTGTGAATGTGAGGCAGAGTAGATTGCATGACTTTTTTGGCCTATTGGGGCACAACAGCTTATACATATTATTAGAGTAACAGCTCAAGAAGTCCTTTCATGCCCACAGCTGTGATATTGTCCTGTCTAAAATCTGAACTGGCCATGTTGATTTAGAAAGCTGTTTTGTTGCGTCTAATGTTGGGATTTCTCTGGCGACGCCGCTTTTTCTGCAGACATGAACATTTTCCTTTAAGCTCCATGGTGATTTTTGTGAATGAAGCAGCAAAATAGGACACTCAAAACAGAAAATGTTGTAGTGTGAGTCACAGTGGACGAATGCGTGGATTTTTATTTGCCCATTGTGAATCTTCCACGTGCGTGTGTGTACACTGCACTCCATGCATGGGTGACAGGCTTGTGTGCATAGTTCTGCTCGCTTATGCTTCATCTCTGGCCCCGTGTTGGGGCCGATGATGATCCGCGGCTTTAATCGATAAAACTATCAAAACATCTCCTCCGCTGCCCTGTTGTTGACTCTGCGTGTCTCTTGTCTCCCCTCCAGAGAAAGTCAGTATGCTGTCGGCATTGATCGCTCCCTTCAAGTACATAAGCCCTGGGACCAGCAGCACAGAGGACGAGGACAGTTTAAGTAAGCTGCTGCCTCTTTTTCCTTCTCTCTGTCAGCACACGCGCTAGCTCTCTCAGTGGCAGGGCTAATATGGAAATGATCTCTCTGTCGCCCCGCATAATTAATTATTTGGCAGATGAGCTCTTTGATTACACACTGGTGTCAGCTTGCGTGTTAAAATTCTGTATTCCTTTAAAAGCGAGCGATTAAATATTAAATCCAAGTGTTCATGATGATTAAGTCATTAGATAGGTAAATGCATGCCTGCATACGCTATCATCTAGACCTACAATCTGCCCACCAATGAATGCCTCCCATGCCACCATTAACATTCTTCTGGCAGGATCTGAACCCCCTGTTTTTGTTCATTTCCTATCAGAAATGCAATACGCCACCACTACCCCGTAACTAGGTTTGAAGAGCGTATCACAGCTGTTCAGACTTTGCTCTCACGGAGGATAAGAAGTGTGAAATAAAGCGGGCTACAGACGTTTCTCTCATCCTTTTCTCGGAATGTCTGCCACTCGACGAGATCCCCACCCCCTATTACAAATAGGATTGATGCTTTGCATTGGCCGCGGGGACCAGTGTTTCCCCACTTGCGACACAGATTCAAAACTAATTTGGAGGCAGATTACAGGATGATTTGGAAGATAACATCGCCATTTTAAGGGATTTGTATTTGGGGTTTTAAAATACTTAAATATGATAGAGCCCCGTGGTATGAAGTGGGCTCGGCTCAGGGAGACGATTGCAGACGTGTTCATTACCATTTCATTGTGTATCGAGTGGCTCAATCTGCCTTGAGAGATTTTCCTTGATTCGTCTTGTTCAGTCAGGATAAACGTGCCTCTTTTCACTCTTGTGTTTTGACTATTTCCCTATCACTTGGAATGACATTGTTTTTTCTTTTATCGCAGGCACCAGCAGTGCAGAGGTGAAGGAAAACCGCAATATTGGTAACTTAGAGGATCGCTCCATAGGGCCCGGGGAGTGTCAGTCAACAAGAAGCGGGAGCTCTGGTCTGAAGAGGAAACGGCCACTGGAGGAAGACAATAACGGGCACCTGTGTCAACTCCGTCTGATCTATAAGAAACTGTCCTGGTCTGAGGCTCCAAAGAACGCACTGGTACAGCTGAATGAGCTGCGGCCCGGCCTGCAGTACCGGATGGTGTCTCAGACGGGCCCCGTCCACGCTCCCGTCTTCTCCATCGCTGTGGAAGTCAATGGGCTGACCTTTGAGGGCACAGGCCCCACGAAGAAGAAAGCCAAGATGAGGGCCGCAGAGCTGGCCCTCAAGTCCTTCATCCAATTCCCCAATGCTCCTCAGGCCCACCTAGCCATGGGAAACATTTCGAACCCTTCAGCCGACTTCACCTCAGACCAGGCCGACTTCCCCGACACGCTCTTTAAGGAGTTTGAGTCTTCGTCGTGCTCTGACCGCCTCTCGCTCTGCAACTCAGAAACCGAAAGCGAGTTACTTTCCAGCGAGCTGCTTAGACACGGGCGGTTGCTGCGCCACACCTTGGACCTGATGGTGCAGGCGCAGCAGAGGCTCGGTGGAATTGTCCAAGAGCCCGAGGCCCCTAAGAGCCCCGTGGCTCTGCTCAATGAGCTGCGGCCGGGCTTGCGCTACGCCTGTCTTTCGGAGCGAGCCGAGGGACGACGACTGCGCAGCTTTGTGATGGCTGTGCGCGTGGACGGGCGGATATTCGAGGGCTATGGCCGCAGCAAGAAGCTGGCTAAGAATCAGGCAGCCCAGTGTGCTCTTCAGGCCCTCTTCAACATCAGGACGGCACCTGAGGGGAGAACAGGTCTCAAAGCCAGCAGGCAGAGTTGTCCTCATTTACCCCAGGTGAGTACAGACACATCCCCAGTGCCTGTCTTTTGCTAAGCTTCTTTGGCAGACACTCCACTTCCGACAGGGGCCTGTAATGACCAAAACAGCAGGCGTGCGGGGAAAATCCAAACACCTTCCAACAAGTAATTAAGGAGGAAAGGAGATAGGAGCTAAAGACAGCCGGATTCAAGCAGAAATAAAGATATGTGTGAGCAAGCTGGCATTTATCTGTTGTCCAAAATAGGTCTTATAGCAAAAGTTAAAGATGTGCACTTTTTTTTTGCACATCTGCTCATGGATGCGCGGTGTGTGCTCTGCGAAGCCTTCATCTAGGGTAAAGAAATATCTGTTTGTTGGCCTGTTTAATAGAAAACCATGTAAATGAAGCTAATTATTGTCCCCGTGCCTCTGACACATGAGAAATCTTCGTCACAAACCCAAATGAGGTTTTTTTTTTCCTTTTTTCGTCAGTCTTATGTGTTTGCAGAGCTGTAATTGGGTGAGTTTTGTAATTTTGGAAAATCTCCTGTTTCCTCATGTGTGGCATCACAGTGTCTACAAACATTAATTCAATCTGTTGCCCAAAGGAAATAGAAAAGCAAAGAGCAAATCGACAAACAAACCACTGAGACCAATCCCATGCTCATTTACCCAAATATGTAAATAGCAATCAGAGCGAGGAAACTAGTTTGTGAGAAACTTGAGGAAATTGGAGAGCCTAAAGACACGGTGGCTGGATCGGCTGGCACTTGTTGACAGCCATTTAAAACTCCATTGCAGCTGCAGGACTTTATCTGAAGCAAAACTGCCCTGAGTCGATAGTCACACTGATTTCCATTGTTTACTATTGTTTGCATAGCGAGGAACTCTACAGCCAAGCTGTCCAGGTCACCCCAGCACAAAGAACATGTAAAACACCACCGTCTCGAGGTCTTGAATTGAAAAAAATTAAGCTGTTCACATCCAAGGCGTCCTCTCCCTAAAGTCTTCGCTTGAAGACTTGTGTCGACACACAACACGCCCTGTAGGGTATGTGTTGTGTTAGTATTCTTCCCTAGCCTTGAAGAAATAAACTGGCAAAAGTGTCCTTCCCCAGAGCCCAACATCAACCCACCAAACCTGCACATGTTTGCCTGGGAGAAACTTTTTCTTTTTCTCCCCACTGCCACGGTGTCTAAAAGGATTTTAAGAGGATTTGCCGCACCCGTTTAGTTCCAGAAAGCACTCGCTTGTGGAATTTCTTGAAAGTCAGCCGTGCCGTCTGCCAGGCTGGAGAAACGTTTTATTTTCATTGGCGGTGAAGGACAAAGGCGTTAATATAATATTCATGCGTGCGTGAATAAACATGTGGCCAGGCGTGTGTTCGTGGATATATAATGTGTTACATGTTGCGTAACCTTAATGCAAAGCCCTCCGGCTCTTATACGCTCTCACTATGTTCACATTTGAGTCAGTCTCTTTGCCAAACACTGATTGCACAGGCAGTGGTTGACTACACTGCAGATGTGACACGTAATGTGGGGGTGGTTGCCAGCTGTAGCCCGAGGGTAGAGCAAACGTTATGGTGGTATGCCAAATTATGTTGTGCCAGCTCAGGCTGTTCTCTTTCCTCAGAATTCCCTTTAGCTACCTGTTGCAGAACACAGCTTTGATGCATAGATGTTTTCTATGTATCGCAGCCTGTATCATTAACCCTTATCAAGACTTCAGGAAAGAGTCAGAAAACCTAGTCGTGGTTTATAACCCTTAACCAAGTTTCCTGCAAACCTCTGCCTAACCCTAACCCGAAACAGGCCTTTGGTGACTTGGTGGATATTAAAGGTTGTTGTTGGTAACCTTGTTCTCAGAGTTGTTGCATCAGGTTGCACATGTATATTTTTAGATAAGGTCAAACTTGACATGCATAGATGAGAACAAGTGAAATCCAGCTATCGTTGGTTTTGCAGCCAGTGGAAGTCTGTCTGACTGTATGTAAAAGATGGACAAGGCTCCAGTTTGTCGGGTTCTGTATTTTTGGGCACTGTCGTCTGACTGCATGACTGATATTATATGATAACGTCTCAGTCGCACCATTTGGCATCCATTCTAATCTAAATAGGATGGTAATTTACACAATCAGCATTATTTTGTTTTAAATAAGACTTGAAACTAGCCTTAAGAGAATAAGCTTGTTAGGAAACTGTCTACGAAGGTCAGACATGAAGTCAGAAACTAATTTCTTACAGACTTGTGTATACTTCTCTTTGTAACCAGAGTACAGTACATGCTTCCTGCTGGCCAATAGAAAAAACACAGGTCTAAAGTGGAATTTGTGGTTCACTGATGGTAGCCCACTCTTGCTTGTGCTATTGTTGGTCAGTCAGAGTGAAGTTCTAACACACAAAGAGCTGAAGTGAAACTGATTGTTAAAAACAACGAAAAGTGTCTACTGCAGACACTATCTGTGCTATCCATGCTATAATTTTTCAGCTTTAGTGTTTGTTTCACGGTTTGCCCGTTCCCAATGAACTTTACTGTCGTTCTGCTCTCTGTTACCGCCCACTTGTCAACCAGTCAGTTTGGCGTCCAGCCACGCACAGTTGGGATTTTGGACAACTGCATAGAAGCACATCTCTGGTGGGTGAAAGCCCTTCTCTGCTCACTGTCTGAACAGAAACATGCACAGTATGCAGTATGAAGCACTTCTCCACTGGCGTCATGTTTCAGACCCTAGACCTGACACCCACAGGAACTAAAGCTAACCTGTTTCAAACTGAGGCTAACCTGAGATGTTCTTTTAAGAATCAGCATCATATAACTCAGGAGGACAGAGTATAGCATCAAGTTTTTGAACACTTATTTTAAAGCTGTGCCACACCAGGAACCTAACCCAAGTGCCCAATTACTGGTCATAAGTATTGCCTCTACTTAAAACAATTCATAATGGTAGCAAAGAGCTTTGTGTTTTGAAAGACATTTTACAACAACTAATGTCTAGCACTGAGTGAAAGGAACAGTAAGCGACATCCCCTTTTTCTTTCTGGAAAATGAATGTGGGAACACAAAGAAGTGACAACACTTAAATACAATGATTTTGACAGAGAAACGAAGGAAACCATGACTGGCCGCCTTTCCAGGATAGTGTATTAACTCAAAAGAGTGAAACAAATGAATGAGGGAGAGCTTCCAGAAGTTCTTCAAGCTGGACTGAGCTGAACTGGCTGGTAAATCCAGAATGTGTCTCCAAATGAAATATTTAAACGCACCAGAACCACATGCTTCTGTATTCCTCTCAGACCTTTCCATCTTCACGTAAATATACTAAGGGATATAAGAGGGAGACTGACAAGGCAAGAATCCGAGTGCACATCAACATACAACAGATTCTCCTGCAGTAACAGCCTGTACCGTCCTCCATCCCTCCCACACTCACGTGTCTGGGAGCTGACTTTAACAATCACAGCAGAAATGAGGCATCGGGCCACTGTCTGCTTGGCATTAAAGAGCTATTTATCTTCCAGCGAGGACTTTCATTTTCTGTTCCTTCATTTAACCTTTATTTATCGAGGGAAATCAAACGAGAATATATTCTGCCGAGATACCTCGCCTTATATTCGCTTCACTCCTCTTAGTCAGCACTCAGAGACTCGGTACCATTGCAGGCTCGGGCTGAGAGCTAGCCGCCTTGCTCAACAGCACATTCACGGTTGCAGTTTGGGGAATGGGGGTATCCTTAACAGTTTAAGGATTTAAACATAGTAGCCTTCTTGTCTCAGTTTAGGGAGCTGCACAAGAGGGTTGCAGAATTACATACGGCCTAGCTTTCCTTTGAATATCTGAGAAAAGTAACTGAGAGCAACTAAACCGACTCTATATTTTTAATAAAATGTTGCTAAATATATGATTTCTATAGCCCTGTACAAAAGGGCTTGTGCACTGCAGTGTTTTCTCATAATGTTACACTCAAATAGTAATAATATTTTTTAATCGGTTGCACTGTGGTAACAGTAGCAGTTGCTTCCTATATCGAGTCGTGTCTCTGGTTATCTTTAGGGAGTGTATTTTTTTAAAGGGTGGAGCCTAAACATAACCATAAATAATAATAATGAAACAGAAATATGAAGAAACAAGAGAAATAAGACTCGTTGTCTTTTCACTGAACTCCCTTCTCTCCTTATAGTTTCTATGTAGTCCCTGAACGCAAGGTTACATCAGCTTCTTGGAACATAATTGTTCATCTTCATTATTAATCAATCAGCAGGAAGTTGTTCTTGAATCCTATCCGCTGTGCTCGAGTTACAGGAAAATGTCTTTGCCTTATTACAGCCTGCACAGTGAAGTGAGAAAGTGCTAGAATAATTCTGACACCCATTTTACCAAGTGGAATGATTACCCCACTGTTCAGGCCTTGATTGGCCACTTAATCTCCACTCGCCGTCACAACGCACTGCGGTGTTGCCAAGTCAACTGAGCCTGAGATTTGTGTGCAGCCGCGGGAAGGCTGGGAGTCAGCAGGTCCGTGTACGGGAAGGACAGTAGGGAGGTCAGTGGTCAGGATGCTGCGCTCTGCCACCTCGGATTAAGCTCCATTTGAATAGAGAAATCTGTTTAGTGGCAGGACCGGCTGAAAATTTGGGTTAATGGATGAGTTGAGGCATGAAAAGCCTGCAGCTTTTCAAAAATTAAGTTCTTCTCTCTTTTGACTGCAAATAGCGTAACAGGATATTTTAATTGCTCGTCGCATTAGCCGAGATCAAATGTGACTGCAGTTTGTCTTTTATTTTCTTGCTGTTCAGCTTGATTTGATTTAGTTATCTGTAAGTGTGGAGCACCACAGATAGGGAAGGATACAGACTGGTCAAGTGGAGTCATTTCCCCGCCTCCCCCACGGCAAATTGAATATGATTTCAGACACGTGAAGGTGACCCCTGTCAGCGTTGAGCCTCTCGCAGATTGTTTTCTTTGTCTAATCTCTCCCACTTCTAATCTGTCTCAATATAAACAGCTGTGACAGGCTGATCATTAATTAATATTGCCACAACAAATTAGCGACAGTGATCGCCCGGCCAAACACCCCGTCTAAGATAGAAATCCACCAATTCGCGCAGAGAGGAGGGGGGGAGAGGGAGAAGGTGTGAACAACACATTAGAGAGGAGTTGATTAACAGCTTTGGGGACCTTGCAGATAGTGTTACTGCCTCAGCATGTGGACAGCGTAGTGACAGCCACAGCAGCAGACTGTACTCGCTCTGTGATTATCACCACAAGTGGCACAGTGCAAACAGCCTGAAAAAACATCTGCATTTATCACTACCTACTGATTCAGATTAGATGTCTTTCATAGTTGCGGGGTGTTTATTCAAGAAAATGTACAATGCTTCAGCAAGCGTCATCAGGCGTCATCCAGCAAATGTTTTGTTTAAGTTTATCAAAATAAGCTAAACTGGAGTATGAAGGCTCAGACAAAGGGTGAAAAATACCAGCTTAATGTCATTTGTTTATTTGAGTTTTTGATTATTTTATTTTTGCTGTACTTTAAAAACAAGCAAACATGGAAAATTTTATCGTAAAAGTAACTGATGTATGATCTTTATGATATTTAGCCAGTGCAGAAAAACAGATGAGTAATTTTTCAACAGGACGATGGCTGTCCACAAGGCCGGTATCGGACAACACCGATATTCTGCTGATGTATTGGACTATTGTCCACATCACGTTAGTTGCAGCCATTTAAAAATGTGGTAAAAATAATAAATGGACTGCTTCTATCTAATGCTTGTTATTATTTTGCCTGTACTTCTGCTCCCTTTTGCAGTCGTCACACTAAATAATTTGCCTCAGCCTAGCTTCCTTCTATCTTCCATCCTCTCCACATGTCCAAACCATCTCATCGTTGCCTCTCTAGCTTTGTCTGCAAACTGCTGAGCTTGTCCCTCTGATATACTCATTTCTAATCCTGTCCGTCCAAACTGTCACGTTCATCTGAGTTTCCTAATTTAGCTTTAAACTATGTACTCGCTGTGACTCTGTGCACACAGTTTTGTCATGTAGTGATGGCTTATGAGGCAGTTTTACAGTTTTACCTCCACTTCCAGAGCTGAATGCATGATACCATGCATGCATGTTTCTTAAACTTTTTCATTGTTCTGAGTATTGGTCGGTGCAGTGAGTGCTGTCAAACAAATTGTTTTTATGCTGGAAAAGAGAAACTACCAGTTGTAGTCAACCATGATCGCTAAGTTTATAGGCCTTGGCCTTCTCAGGTTAAAAGACATTGTAGAACCTTCATCACCACTTAACAAAAGATGTAAGTCAGTGTATGTGTATATATATGTTGAGGCTGTATACCTCTGATTAAAGAAAACCCCAAATAAATTCAAACTTGTGGACCCAATTCTTGTTTTTTAAAGTCGTTAAAGATGTTTCCTGCATAATCGTTCCACCCTGGAAAAATAACAATTTAAAGAAATAAGTAAAAGCCCAAAATTACCACCATCTTCTTGCACATAATGAGTTTGTGTAAACTTCAGACTTCTCTAAGGATTTGCTTTCCTGCACTTCACGAGGCTACAGTCGAAAAGCCTGATCTCTGAACATCGAGAATCTACAGAATAGAATGAAACTTCAAGAAACTTAAACAAGTCCAGTCACTTAGACCAGTGTTTCCCAACCACTGTGCCGCAGCACATAGGTGTGCCGTGAGAAATGATCTGGTGTGCCGTGGAAGATTATCTGGTTCCACCTGATTAGTACTCTAAGCGATCGGCGTGAGTAACGTGCAGAACAATTACATTCTCTTCCACTAGAGGGCAGTACAACTACCTGCTCTAATTAAATGGGTTGCCAACTGCCAGT
>VUQG01014345.1:10066-33825 GCA_015106755.1 Etia nguti | reverse complement strand
TGTACTTCCTGAGACAACTGGGGAAGTACAGTCTTCCACAGGAGCTGCTGATCCAGTTCTACACTGCAGTCATTGAGTCTGTCCTGTGCTCCTCCATCACAGTCTGGTATGGTGCAGCCACTAAACAGGACAGGCGCAGACTGCAGCGGACTGTACGGGCAGCAGAGAAGATCATCGGCGCCCCCCTGCCCTCCATCCAGGACCTGCACCTCTCAAGAACCAGGAAATAGGCCCTGGACACAGACTTTTTGACCTGCTGCCCTCTGGCAGACGGTATAGAAGCCTGCAGACCAGGACCACCCGACACAGGAACAGTTTCTTTCCCCTCGCCATCTCCCTCCTAAACAGTTGAACTGTCACACTGCTCCCACTGCCAGACTGCAACTGCACCTTATGTACATTCTGTGGTATTCATTTCACTTCATTTCATTCCTGTCATCCTGTATTTTATGTATATAAGATTTAGATTGGTTATTTATGGTTGGTTTACACAGCTTGTGTAGGTTTGTGTATGTATGTGTATGCATGTGTAGCTGTATATATCCACACGCCTGTGTGTGTGTGTGGGTGAATTGTGCTGCTTACATTCCTGAGATATACATTGCTGTGCTTGAGAGTCACCATCTACCGGAACCAAATTCCTTGTATGTGTCTGTGCATATACATGGCCAATAAACGCGATCCTGATTCTGATTCTGATTCTTAAATACAACAGTTCAGTTAAGATTTTTGTGGAACGACTGTAGTTATAGTTAAATGAATCTGTTCTGGCCAAAAAGCAAATTCAGCTCCACTTATGCTGCAACAACCACTGTGGAGCCACTCAATAAACTACCACTTCTCCTCCTAATGACAAAAAAGACACAACTCACTCTTTATCGCTTGTTTTCTGCCAAGCTTTACATTTGTTCATAATTATTTGGTGGCAGAGAGGCAGAGGAGGATGAATAAACTGGATCAAATTAAAAGCCAGCTACTCACAGACAACACTCAGTTATAAGAACAACCCACACTGGAAGAATAAAATGAACTTTATTGATCCCTAAGGGCAGAATTAGGTCATGGCAGCAGTGGAAACACAGGCGTAGGCTGAAGGACCAGGCGAGATGGACTCAAAGAACATTAATTAAAATACAATACCAAGAAAAATATGACCTACTGGGATGGAAATGGCCATAACACTGCTGGGATTTCTGCAGACTTTCTTTGAAAAAGGCATCTTTTCTTCCAGGAAGTGACCAACAGCACACAGTCCAAACACAAAAGGACAGGTGACACCTGAGCTGAGCACAAATAAAACTGTCAGCAGATGGCTGCGTGTGAACACACCCACCGGATGAAAAACAGCATCAGAGTCGACACCGTGACCTTCTCTTCCAGCCTACGTTCAACTCCCTCAGACAAGATAATGCCGACCATCTTGATCATGACCCCTCATGTCAGCTGTGCTGATGGACCAAACCCTCCCACCAGACACACTGAATCATGGGTAACCAGAGGACAAATAAGAAGAAAAAAAAGGGACAGCAATAGCAGTTCTCCTTACTCAGGGAGAAGTCTGATTTTGTAGGATTGTGAGTGTGTATGGTATAACTCAAACAAAGAAACCTAAAACCACAGGTGACATCAAATTTGTGCTTTGAATGTGATCCTCCAGCTGTGATTGTGTGTCTGATAATACATTTTATACATTTTCTTGCTTATCTAAAGTGGCTTTGGAAACATGTGCTTACGTGTGTGCAATCAGAGCCTGCTCAGATAGGCTCAGTAGATTACAAACGGACTAGAAATGGAAGCTACAAAATCTACATAACTATATCCTCCTGAGAACCGAGGAAAAACGAATCTTCCCATTGAACTTCTGTATGATTTCCTTCCTCTTTGGAGCTAAAAGAGGCCACCCAAACACATCAGATATCAATGGAAAGCCCAGGATTTCCTCTATTTAGTACATCAGGACTTAGTAGTGTAGCTCAAATAAGTTCAAAGATATAGACCAAAAACAAATGTCCATTGCAGAGTACCTGAATGAATAGGCTGGAGGATATGCAGATATCAGTTTATAGAGAGAAGAAATAACTGATAATTTCAATTCCAGTTCACTTCAGTTCAGTTTCATTTATGTAGCGCCAAACTACAAACAAACAACAGTTGCCTCAAGTAGCTTCATAAGTTAAGGATAAAAACCCTACAATAACACAGAGAAAACAGGGAACTTTGAGCAAGCGCTTTGGCAACAGTGGGGAGGAAGAACTAATTTTTAACAGGAAGAACCCTCCAACAGAACCAGGCTCAGGGACAGGCGGCCATCTGCCACTTCTGGTTGGGGGTAAGGGGAGGAAGACAGGACAAAGACAACTGTGGAAGAGAGGCAGAGATGAATAATAACTGTTGAATAATGAAGCTCCAACACCGAAGGACCACTTAATTTAACAAACAATTTAATTATCTATTTATGCTTGAAATTCAACATCACAGAGAATGCATTGCAGATTTTGACACTATTAAAAAAAGCTTGTCAGATATCGCCACAAACAACACGTTTTAGCAACCACGGATCAGGGACCGCCACAAAGCTGACCTCGAAGCACTCTCCAATGCCTCTCCTGCACAATGACAGGCTTATTCAGGGCACACTCAGCCAGCTCTCATGGGCACTGGGAAAAATCCCCTGTGGCAAGACATTTTAATTCTGTTGGCCATGATGTGTTACCTTAAGTTTCTATGGTATAGAAACCTTTTCCTTAAAAAATTTGATTCACGTCTTCTTCAGCCTCATTTTACATACCTGACCTTTAAGTAAAGTGAGCACATGAACCTGTTACATGAAAGTCAATCAAAGCCTTCCTGTAATAAGTCTCCTGGACATGACTCTAAGGCACAAAAGTGTAGATGCTACAGTCCAGTTGGACTGAAAACATGACATAACCATTTACAATCGTCAAAAACAACCACCTGACACAGTCCAACACCTGCGAAGAACCAGAGCAGCACCATGCCGGCCAAATACGACAACGTAAGGATCCTGTTAGTGCTGAGGACAGACTGAGGGAACAAATGTCCATCACTACCTTCCATAATCTACGATAGTCATGTTTCACACAGAGCTAAGATTTCTGGAGGACAAAGCAACAGATATTTGATTGTTTCTAAATATGACAGATAGAGAGTTATTTTTACAATCACAACTGGACGATAAGCCTGGTATCAAAATAAAAGGAGCTTTCATGTATGCTAGAACTTATTTTGATGGTTAAATAAATCTATGAGAAAAGTCATTTGGGTTTTGTGACATTTGAAGTCTCCTCTACGTACAGAGTTAGGAGGGCTGAAAAGTATCTAAAAATTAGTTTAAAACGGTCCAAGTTTGGAGTACTTCAATAGCCTATAACTGTGAATACTCATAGTATTAAGATAAAACATTACATGGCTCTATTGAATGTGCTTTACATCAAAGAGGCCGCGCTACACCCTAAAAATAATTACAAATGTCCAATGTAGTGTCCAAAAAATGTCTTTAAATATCTCATAATTAAAGACTTTTACAGCTTGTGAATTGAATTGGAGGAAAGGCTGTAGCTGTGGCTGGTGGTACAACCTTTTTATGAGAGCACAGCATACATTAAATATAGTTTTTTTTATTAAATACATTCCACGTTGCATTAATTGGACCAATATTTTGGAAGTGGAAGAAGAAGCAGTAATAATAGTTTATTTGCTTTGTATCCAACACAGATCAAACCGTTCTGCTGCACAGATAAAGGAGCAGGTTTCATCAAAGTTCTTTTTCTTTGTACCGAAGAACTGAGAGTGCTTTAGTGCTGCCTCTTATCAGCACACACACACACAAAGACACACTCCCTCAGTTATCTCCCCGTGGACCAGCGTTTAGGTGGTGGAAGCCTCTTTTGTGTCTTTGGCTAAACATTGGACAGATGTCACATTCACAGCCTCCCGGAGAGCTCATAACTCAAACCAAACACACCCACAGCAGACGGAGGGAGGCAGAAACACACACCCACACGGGCACTCAGACAAAATCAACCTGCATTCTGAAAACTATTCTCAATACTGTACTTGAGTTATTGATCAGTGCAGCTTTTAACATAATGTTTTAACCATTTATATCAGAAAGGGAGTGCGCTGAGAGCTTTATGGCATGTGCAACATTCACACACAAACACACACACACACACACACACACAGGTGAAGCTGGAGGTGCATCACCAATTGCCAACAAACACACACAGAGGCAGAGTTGGAAATGCATCGGTACGAGCAGAAATTAATGCTAAACTAATTTATTGGAACACACAGAGTTGTGGGGCAAAGACGTGGCTACCACCAGCAGTGAACGCTAGGCTAATGGAATGATGAATATCAGCTATATGACGCAGTGTATTCCAGGAAATTCAACCCCCCCGGCAGCTATTTCCTCAGACTCGGGTCAAGCCATATTTCTCGCTAACTGCTCCAATGACAGCAGAGTCTCTCTGAGAGGAAGCTGGGTCAATGATGATTAAAGCCATATACCTCCACCTTTTGAATTTGCTTTTGTGTTTTCTTGTCACATTACGGGCCAAATAAGAGGCTCGAGCTGTTTTCAAGCTTTAATGAGAAAACAGCTTCTTGCCACAGCTGGAATTTCTTACTGGGGACTGCAGGCACGTGAGGCTGAAGTAGATCTGAGTTTTTCATTGGGCTGAATAACATCCAGGTATTTTTTTTTAACACTTACTTCCTCTTCTGCTACCTTCTCCAGCTCTTCTGCAGATGATACCGAGCCAGCTGAGAGACATATTCTCTCCAGTGTGCCCTGCATCTTCCCCCGAGCCTCCACCAATCGGCTAATGCTTCAAACACCTCACATAGAAGACATCCAGGAGGCCAATCCATTCCCCAACCCAGTGGGTTCCATTATTGAAGGAGAAAAGCTCCCTTCACAGATAACCCAGTTCTTTTGCTTGAATCTGCCATCTTTTTTGTCCATTAACTACACACAGCTCATGATGCTTAGGTGGGATTCCCCATGCGGTCCAAGTACCAACACCCAATCCTATCAGTGTATGTTAAAAAAACAAAAGGACCTTTTTGGATAGTTCACTGAAATCCCCAAAATCATATTCTTATAGCAAACAGTAAGGGCTCTCACTAATGACAACCTAGATGTCACATTAGATTTGACTTGAGGAGACTATACACCTGAGATGTGAAAGTTTGTTCCTGTCCAAATGCAAAAAAAGACCAAACGTTCCTTTTTGTTCTTGACTATGAATCCTGGGAAGTGGAAAAATAGCCGTGGCTGAAGTCTTCACCGCAGTGACATGTACTGCATTTCTAAAGAGGAGCATGTAAAGCTGTAATAGATTCTAATAGCCAATCAGGTAACAAAGCTGATCATCCATGATCAACGTATCATTCATTTTTAAATGTCATTTTTAGCACAAAAACCAAAATTGGGTTTGTGTTGGTGCTCCAATCGTAAAATCAAAGGGATTTATTTTTGTTTCTTGTAGTGTACATCGCTTTAAATCACCTGTGTCACATCTTTAAAATCAAATGCTTCATCATAGTAACTGAAGATGGTGAAGAAGAAAAGGTCAGACTCTTATCTTGCAAGTTGTCTCCTCTGCTCAAGAGCTTTGGTTGGTGACCAAAACAATGAGATCACTGCCACAATCAGCCAAGATTTCTTCCTTCCTTCCCGATGAATCTCTGTTCACCCTTAGAGAGGAGGTGAGGAGCTCTGAGCTCAGAGCAGATTGCCGTTCCTTCGTGTTCCAAAGCAGCCTGTTAAACCTGAACCGATCAGGACGCCTCCTGGACGGCTCCCTGTGGAGTCCACCTGGGATGCAATCCAGAACACTCTCTGGGTATTTTAAATCCCATCCGGCCTGGGAACGAGCCGAAGGACACAAAGGACGTCAGGGCTTTAAAAGAAGCAGCTGAAGATGGATGGATCGTCCAGACAAAAAAACACTTGATGAACTCTGAAAATAATATGGAGTTTTTTGTCTGACTGAAAGATGTTTCATCCCTTTCTCAGAAATAAGACAGCAATTATGTTAAAATTAGGTTAAACTTAGAGAAAAAAAAAAAGGATCTGACTGCACTTAGAGCTGCAATGACAGCATTTACCAAATCCCTAAAGACTTCTCCATCCTGCTTATCTTGAAAATATTACATTGTGTGTACAGTGGCAGTGTGCAGGCTCAAGATGGAACTTATGAAAGGAGTTAAAATTGTACTTGAGTGCATACAAACGGAATATTTCCTCTTTGAGGATTCTGGACGTTACTTCAAAAACTTGTTTTTTGTATTCTGTTTATTTTCCATGAAAATGTTGGCTTAAATCGTCCTGTGACTGTGAACACACTCATTAATGCCTGAAATGTGAAAATGATTAACTGACAGGTGAAAACGAGCACCCAAACTAAAGCGGGACTAGTTGGATGCGGTTCTGCTGAACCTCCAGAGCAGCAGAAGCAGGAGAATCAGGCTGCCTCAGATCACTTCCTCCCAGCACAAACCCCACTTTCTCCCAATGACCTCATGGGTCACATGCTACATGCCAACGAGCTCCAGTGACAAGAATAAGCTAATTAGCGTCTGTAACAAGACAGCCCGTTGGGTCGGCTGTCATTCTGCATCTTAGCTGTCTGCTGCTGTCGGTCGGTGCTTTGCAGGCATGTCAGATGGTATGCATTCACATATTTTACCACATTTTCTCCTTAAAACATTTACAGTCATAGCTTGGAGACTTTTTTGTGATGGTTTTCAGCACTAATTACAGGCACTACGTCTGAACCCGGTCATGATTGGCTTCCCTCTCTAAAGAATGACTGAAATCTGTCCAATCGACGAGTTTCTGCTCAGCGGGATTACCTTGTTTGAATTCCAGTTTATCTGTCATTCATTTATTTCATTTCAGCTCCGAGCAGAAAGAGATTTATCTGCAGAACATCACTCTGACTGTGAGCCAGAGGAAATGAAAAACCGTGGACAACTACCAGGCCTAATTCACAACATTCATTATTCTATAACAGCACTGAGCCACAGCTCAGAGCCGACTCTAGACTTGGATTTGATTTGACACAACATCACCATTAAGAGCAGAACGAGTTTCTTAAAGCAGACATTGATCGTGGCAAGATAAACACGATATATCTAATTTGTTCTTGGAACCTTTAGACTTGATTTTAAGATTTTACTGATCTCGTTTAAAATGCTGACCTCAGTTCACATTCATTCGACTTCCTGGCTGATCCAAAGTCAGATGTTAAAACTGACTTCGAGCTTTGGAATTACCGACTAGGAGAGAAGAACCAACCACTGGTGTACAGATTTCTCACAAGTCCAATTCCATTGCTTCCAAACATCCCTAGTTGCTTATTAAAATGAGCTGATGAAAAGCAACATTGAAAGTCCCCAATTTTTTTTTCAAATACCATCCCTCTTCTTACTCCTTGCACAGACGGTTTACAACTCATCTTCGATTTAGTCAGAAGTTGGAAACCAGAAAGTGAAAATCAAAAAGTTTCCAGTAACAAAAACCAAGTAAATCTTATGAAAATGATCTCGTATGTGTCAGAATAGCATTAACACATCAGGATAATCCATCTTTCCACTACCAAGGGGATCCCGAGGTGTTCCACAGCCAGATCACGTATATAACTTCTCCATTTGGTACTTAGTCCACCCCGGGGTCTCCTACAGTTCAGGCATACCTGCAAAACATCTAAAGGGAGGCAACCAGAAGGCATGCTAACCAGATCTCACTCTGAGCTCCCTTTGAATGTCGAGCTCCTCATTCTACCTCTAAGTCCACACATCCTACGGAGTAAGCTCATTTCAGCCGTTTGTATTTGTGACCTTACTGGTACAATGCCCACATTACTGCTGACACCTCAGCAATCAGGTCTACCTCACCACTAATGGATAAGATCCCAAGATCTTTCAGTTCCCTTGCTTAGGGCAACAACTCCACCCATACCAGAGGAAACAGTTTGTAGTTATACTTGTAGTTTATAGTTTGGAGGTGCTGCCTTTCATCCCAGCTGTTTCACACCTGGCCGTAAATCGGTCCGGTGTGTGCTGAAAGTCACGCCCGGACGAAGCACGAGACGAGATATATCACAAACAGTTTAACTTAAAAATCACTTAAAATGACACAAAAGCTTATTAAGATGCCAAAAAATAATATCCCAGCACCCCGCAGTGGGTCCATTTAAAATTTTAAAAAAAAAGGCGAGTGTAGACTTGGCATTAATTGGCACAAGGTGTACTTTATCCATGGACTCCTTCAACTGGTACTGTGTGCAGTATCTCATTAATACAAATAGAGGGCTGCCAAACTTTAATGCAATAGTTTCAGATTGCAAAAACTTTTCTGAACATGCACTTAGACTATGATTGCAAACAATAATTCTATCAAACATGCCTGCAAATCTGATACCTGGAACTAATGGGGAAGAAGAGTCGGGCAGTGCTCTGTGGGTTTAAGCACTTAACATCAGCCGATAAATCCAATAAACCTTCGTGTATACCCTCATCATCCTCAGCATAACTTCCCCCCCTTTCATGTAATCAGATATTTCATATGTTTGTATGCTTGTAACCTTGCCCCCGAGGCCAGCAGCGTTCCCGGCCTAACCCGACCAGATGCTGTGAAGAGCGAGGTCGGCACGGCATCTCCGGAGCAGAGCCGAGGCTCTGACGCAGGGAGAGAGCGGCGTGAAAGAGCCTCCAGCTCTGCTTATAAGATACAGCTTTTTCTGTCTCTCACACTTTTTATTACAGTTTTACACATTTTGCTCATTACTTGAAAGTGGAAAACAGCAGAGCCAATCAGAGCCAACCCCGAAAACCGGCTCCTCAGTGTGATGATTTCCTTCCACCCCGATACTGCGATTCTACCCCTGACAAATGCTCTGCGCTTGTGTGATGAAGTGCCTGTGACTCTGTGTGTTGCAGCTGGTTGTAGGAGTCACAATGTGTATGTCAGACTGGGTTAGCTCAGTGACCTTTGCCCTCAGGCTCGGCGAATCAGCATCATGGGCGAGCAGAGCAGCTTTAGCACAGGAAGCAGACAACACAGCGATCAACATCGCTGCCATGACCGCTCGCTCCCTCCTCCTCCAGCTCTCTCTCTCTTTTGGCTGATAACTCGCCTACTGACTCGCTTTGTGGCCACAGAAAAGCTTCCAGTCTCAAAACCAGCACAGAAAACATCACAGCAAGCGCGTGCTCATGGAGCGTAGAAAGGTAAATATGGACTCCCAGGTGGCAGGTAAAGAGAGGAATAAATGACTGGTGACACGTTTATTTGAACAGACTAAAATGCAATCACAGAACATTCAGCTCCAACATTAAAACAACCGACAGATGAGATGAATACAGCTGATCGTCTCTGCTGACACTGCTGGTGCTAAAAAACTGAGGAAAATTAAATGTGTGAAGAGCTAGTGCTGCTGCTAGCCAATCAGATCATGCTATGCAAATACCCTGAGCGTGCGAGGTCATCTTTGCTCAAAATATGAAGAAGGTGGTCATTGTGAGGAGTCACCATATTGCCTTATGAGATGTTTATGTGGTCGCTTTGTTGTTCGTACCAACAAAGGTAGTCCTCTCGAACATGAAACGCTGCCCTTACTCAGGAGTTTCAGTGTCAGGAAGGTGGGTCTCTTTTATAACCTGGTTATATCACCATAGCAACTAATGCTGAACACATAACCTGGGCTACAGCACCTCATGTGTTCAGAGTTTCAGTTGTCAGTGCCACGTTTCACTGACTGCTGTAATATGTAGTCCATTAGCAAATAATATATACACACATGCATCATGCTGAGCTGAACATGAGTGAATGAATGAATGAATCCATGCATTAAAGGCACAGAAGCGCAAACTCAATCCACTGCATAGTTGAGCAAAGTGACATGAATCAGCTGTAAAACACAAACACGGTCTTCACTCTTTTTTCCCCTTTAATTTAACGCACGAACACCAAAGGACACCTTGCGTGTAGGGACGAGACGGACGACAACAGGCCACTCCTGAGATCCACCGAGCTGCACGGATTCACCCTGTTTTAAAATGGTTTGATATAATGTTGGAGTTTTGAGCTCTGTTCAACTTTACCTCCTTCCCTGCTAGTTTTAACTCATTTATGTTTTCTATCCTCTTTTTTTCCTTTCCTTGTTTTGTGATGATCCACCTCGTCATCCTTACCTCTCACTGTCCTTTTATCTTCCCTTCCTTCCCCTCATCTTTCTTTCTCCCCAGATGTCTTTTATTCTTTTCCCTCCTTACTTTTCTCCTTTTTCTTCCTTTCTCTTCCTCTCTCTTGTTTCTCTCCGTGGAGCTAAAAGATGTTTCTTTTCCTGGTTCTACTGACCACATCTCTCTGCCTCTCTCTCCTCACCTTATGTTTGTTTATCTTTTATTTCTTCTTTATTCCTATCTCTTCATATTTTCTCTCTCTCCCTCTGTTATCTGCTCTTCTTTGCCTTGCCCTCGTTCATCTTCCTATCCCTCTGTTTTTCTCTTCTCCACCCCCCTCCCGTCTCATCTAATAGCCTTCTGTCCATCTCCTCCCTCGTTTATCTTCTGCCCTCTGTATCTTCTCCTCTTTCTTTCCCTCCACCCATCCTCCTTTCTGCTTCACTTCTCCTGAACCATCTCATCTTCCTCCCATCCTCCTCCTCCTCCTCCTCATCGGGTTCATGCCATAGCACGTTTGTGTTTACTTCCTATTTCACTTGCCTCCTAGTCCTGTTTGCATCTTTAGATGAGTTTCAAATAACGTGGTCAGTTAGCTTCAGGCTAAGTCAGGCTAACCGTCTCCCCAGAGGAACAGCTACTTGGAGTTGGGTGATGGTCTATTTCTCTCTCTCTCCCTCCCCCCGACACACACACACACACACACACACACACACGCACACACACACACACACACACACAGTACTGTCATAGCTGTGTCACTCAGCGTCCTGCTCTCAGCATGGACAGTCAGCACTAATGCCTCTCCATTCTGACATGTCACACAACAGTCCACGACACGGCACCAGCAGCAAGATCCAAACACATGATGAGACACGCTCATACCATCTCATCATGCTGAGGCAGGATCGAAGAGCAGCAACATGAAAAATGAAGCCAGTGAGGAAGTGACAAAAACTGCAGTTCCTCCTCTGTCCACTTGAGGCTGCCTCCAGCTGTGAGTCAGTCCCTATAAACTCTAATGTTAAAATGTCCAACTTCTCAGCAGAAATAATCATGTTTACAGCCTGATATGTAAAAAAAAGCCTGCTTTAGTCTGTAGGGCTAATTTACTCCTTCATAACAAATGTGCAGGGGTTTTATTCACTTATCCATTCGGATTTCTTTAAGGTGTAAAGTTAGTGGGTGCTACGACTCACAGGAGTCACAGGTGGATGGTGACAGCCTGTGCGTTACAGCCTGGCTGCGATATCTGTGCTTCTGTTTGAGTGCGTGGAATTTTACTTCATTAGCATTAATTAGCAGATCAGCAGATGTGCTGTGCACACGTATGAATGCAGCTTCCTGATCACGCTTGCTTGCATTAGCTGGTAACTTCACAGTCCAGCCTCTTGTCTAAATATGGTCACTGCTGACTCCTGAGGTGTCTCGCCTAAGGACACATTGGTATGTGGAGGGATGACAGACAACTTCAGTAGTTATTACCAACTAATAAAAGCTGACGCGACAACATCGCACTAATGAGATTATCCAACAACTTTTTCCATATTGGAAGAGAAACAGTAAAACAAGCAAGCAGATATTGTGTACAAGTGAAATGAGACCTAAAATACAACTGTTGGTAATGGAGGGAATGGTTGTTTCTTTCCATTTCCTTTGCACTCTGGTGATTTTCTTTCTGTGGTGCCCAGAAAAGCCTACTCCACATGCAGTAGTTAACATGTTTCTATCAGCCTCCATCCATCTTCAGTCAAAAAGCTGAATTTCTCACCGAGCTGTCAAAGTGCAAGAGGAAGAAATAAGTCAAAGAGTCCACTTTAAAATATGAGAATGCAGTCTGGAGCCAAATTACAGAAAATAGGAGGTAATTTCAGATGCATTTATAGCTCGGAGCAGGATGATGAAGTTACTATAAGCTAACATGCACGCATTCTGCAAAAGCGTAAATGTTTCTAAAGATGGACTGTCTACTACCACCGAGCACGTTTTTACTTTAGCTAAGGACAGTTTAGTGAGAAAATCTTTGCATTTTGTCTCCTTCCACTGAAGTTTAACCCAACCAGCAGATCATTTCTGCCTCCATCTGAGAAAAATATTTGCAGAACTAAAGACTCCGCCTGCTGTTTATTTGGACTCTCAGGTGAGACGGGAACAAAATGAAGCCCAATCTGTTTCCGTCTTTGTTGTTTGAGTCCTCAAACAGCTCGAAACAGTCAGCCGAAGTATGAAAAATCATCAGACAGATTCAAATGTGAAGAACATTCAATAAAGTGATAACTAAAGGTTGTGAGGGACAAACTGCTATGCTGGATGATTGACAGGGAAATAAAGAGAGATTGATGTTTTCAGCTCTTCGTCATGATGAAACCAGAGCTTTTCACACATGCATTTTTAGCCCCGAGCTCAGCTGAACCTCAGGATACAGAAAGCTGGAAACTGCAGCCGAAGGTTGTATACTGGGGGTGATGGATGATTTTGCACAGGGTCAAAGTGGGACTTGTAATGTGACAAGCAAACAAAGGGATACATTGAAAAATAATAATAATAAAAAACATATGGGAAAAAAAATGAATATAAATAAATATCACGAAGCCTGATCCGTCTCCACCTCACCAGAACCTGGCCCATAATTGTGATGCGGCTCTGATGGGTGACGCTTACATCACATCATTAACCCGCTCACTGCAGCGTACGCTGTGTGCCTTCATTTCAGGCGCCCACACCACTGGAAAAAAATTACATAAACAAGAGACCATCTTGGAACTGCATACACCAACACTGAAGCCTATCAACACAGCAAGCAAAAATGCTACTGCTTTCTAAAAAGCACCAATCAGCACTTATTGAAATGACCCTAAGACTTGACCTAGTGCCCCAAATGTAATATTTCCTGAGCCAAACCAAGTAGTTTAAGTGCTCAAACTTTAACCAAATACCTGAAACAGAACACAAACTACAGTTTGGGGCTTTTTCCACTTAACACCACCACCTGACACCAGACTGCTACCACCCTCACATGAGGATCCATAATGTTTATGCCCCAATCATACAGGCCCAGAGACTTCAACTTCCAGACACTACAGGGAAAAATCTTGATTTCTTGGCAAATGATTGCTTGAGGTTGACGGCAGTCACCAGATGAATTCCTCACAAGGAGGGCGTTGCCCCAAAAACCTCTTTGTGAGTGTTTCGGGTGCTAGCGACCACCAATGTCAACGTAGTTTGCGTGGAAGATGCTAACTTGTCTGCAAACACGTGCAAATGAGTCGAGTGCTAGTGAAATTTGAAAAAGTAAGATGCAAGCTGGAAATAGAGGCCTTTCAAAGTAAAAGTTTCAAAGGTAAGGCATAAGTTTCCCTTTGAAGCCAAATGGTCTCAGTTTCCGGTTTGTGTTTTTTTTCCTCAGAAACCAGCAGTTGCGAGGTAGGAGAAAAATAATGTCCCTGAGTCTGTGTGACTGGGACCTTACTAAGCTAGCAACTGGATAAAGGTAAGACCAATTTATCATGTCCTGCCACCAAACACACACAGCTTGTTACTGAATGTTGGGCAATAATCCAACAGTTCTTACTTAATGTGTGAAAATAACTGTGAATGACCTGACCATCCAGATATTCTGTAAATCTGACTTTCTCATTAGCCATTGCAGAGCTGTGTTTGATCTGCTGGTAAATAATAGAGTCGCTGGATATTAAACCAATGAGGGATTCCTCATTTGTGCGCTGTTGTCTCTGCATGTCAACTTTCAGAGTAAATTACAGTGTCAGTGTCACTGTTTCATTGCTGACATTTATTGCTTCAATCCAGCTTTGCTGTGAGTCAGTGGTCGGTCACCATATGCACGTGTGCAGCCTATATTTTCTGGATGTTTTCAGATATGATTATGCTTTCATACAACAATATATTTAGCCATCTTCATATCAGAAAAACTTCGCAGCCTATATTATTCATACTGCTCTTCTTCATGGGTTGTGAAAAAATGCAACCCAACACATGCTACATCATGTCCACAGCGCCCCCCTCCATGGAACGTTTTCCCAAGGCTCTGTCTGAAGTAACGCATCGCTCCTCAGAAGAAAGTCATCTTAAAACTGTGCTACATTTATCTGCCATGACTGACAAACCAACAAGGGGAATATTTATTCACACCTGAAGTCACTCCAAAATGGTTACAGAAAGAAACCAAACAACTGTCTGTTCAAACTTAAAGCCTGGCATTACCAGGCTCAGGGTGAGTGGCCCTGACTGGTTCAGCGGCTCGTAATCACACACAGTGTAACCGTGAACTCCAAAATCAAATCACATCCAGGTGAATCCACATCTCCCAGCTTCACAGCAGAACAAGAGAAACTGTTGACTCACCCTGCGTCGCTGCTGTTCCCACAGATTAAGGCATCCTTGGCTCCCTCCACCTTGTAGAAGTTGTCTAAAATTTGAAAAAAAAAGGAAGAAGGAGAGATTTAAATCTGAAAATAGCTTTTGGAGAATCCTCCTCTTCCTCCTCCTCCTCCTCCTCACCCTCACCCCCTCTCCCCTTCTACTGAGCCACACAGGTGTTTTCAGTCATCGTGCTTGATTAGGCTTCTCCTCAGGACTGCGTGGGCGTTCGCTGACATGTCCCTCTTCCTCCTGTGTGCACTGCACAGAAACTCCTCTTCACCATTCTTACCTGATAGAGACTACACTAGCTGAGATCTAATGAGGATGAATAATACAGTGAAGGATGATACTGTACTGAAGGTTTGCAAGACCTTTACAGCAAGAGACAAATCTTTGCAGAAAGAATATTAAACTTTGTCGTGAAGCTAGTTTCAGCCATGTGTTCACACAGGAAAAACAAATGTCAGATTGTATAAAAAATGGGTTTGTAATTGTGCTAAAGTACGAGATATTTTTAAGAATGTGTTGTGTCGTCTCCTGTTGGAGGGAAATGGTGATGTTGAAGTTGCTAAATGGAATTCAGGGACCATTTATTTTGTAATTTAGACCAGTGTTATTCCTAATGTGGCATGTCAGAATATTTTTGGTGCTTGTCATCAGTCGAGGTTGATTTCCCCGAACCCTAAAGTGGACCTGTTCTGTTGTTCTTAATTTCCTGCCATACACTGTACTGTTAGAATGATGGATGCTCATAGTAAATATGTGAAACTGTTACATAATGACGTCAGAATACACAGAAGTAAGCCCTGTGAGCCAAAACTTCATGCTGCTCTGAATGTTTCATTTATGCCTGCTCATTTCTGTTTTTCCTGTTTTGTTTTTGATTTGACTGAATTTTCCCTTTCTTCTTGTTTTGGGTTTTGTTTCCTCCCCGCCTGATTGTTTTGATCATCTTCACCTGTGTCTTGTTCCCCGCCTGTCTCCACCGCTCTGTCCTCCGAGTATATGAATGTCTTCTCCTTTGTTTTGTTTGAGTCTGTTGTTCATCATCATGTTTGTCCTGGTTTCTAATCTGTTCCCTGTTTGTTTCCATGGACCTCAGTTTAGTTCTTTCTTCCATCTGTTCGGACACACACTTTATCCTGCGTGTTCTTTGCACAGTTTTCTCATATCTGTTCAATAGAACTTCCTACTGGATCATGGATTTGGATTCCCATCTCACTACATTAGACATATTGTTGTAATTTTAATGTTTTTCTAGGACAGCTCTCTCTTGCAAATGAGACATTGGGTTTCAGTGGGCCTACTTGTATAAATAAAGGTTGAATTACACTTGAGAATACATGAAATATGTTCATTTAAAATCATAACATTCCAAAAATCAACTTGTGGCGACACAACATCTACATCGGTCTCTTATATATCACCTCTGTGTTTCATGTTTATTTATTTGATGCCGCACAACATCAGTTAATCATTTTGGAATCATTTTTGTCAGGTAACCATGAAAACTGAGGTCACAAAAACCAATGAGCTACATGATTAATCTGCACACATTTATCCACATCTGTGCTACAATAAGCAAGCTCTGTGGGAATATCATTTGTTCCTCATAAAAACTTTAAATGTTCAATCTTCATCAGGATTCAGGTGAGCTCCGTCAACTCTTCCTGACTACTTCTGTGTCGGTGGAAGTTTGTGCTCACCTCCCACTCACTTCTGTCTGTCTGTGTTACAGCACGATCAATAAACTCATCAAACTCAGATTGTGTGTTTTGGCGTGGTTAGACAGAGTCTGAGCGGGAGGTGGTAAAACCATAACCATTACAGCAAACACGGTTTGCTGAGCAGTTATTCAACACTTAGATCTGACCACAAGCCGTTTCCAAGTACATTAATACACTTTAATGTCTTCACATGGAGTACTTTGGGTGTTCCTTTGTGCCAGACGTGCTTGAGAACAAAAGTATCCGTCATAACGAGCTCAAAAGCTTTTAATGCATGTCTGCAGGAGGAAAACAAGCGCTTCTTAACTTTAGCTGTGGTTTGAGGATACAGCAGTCACTCCTAAGGATGGAATTAATGTATTTAACCTTTAACATTCCTCTTCTAAACAAGAGGACTAATTCAAGGACACAGCTTATAAATATCTGTGAGCTTGAGGAATCAAACAGACCCTTTAGAATAAAAAAAATAACACAATGTTGATGCCAGCAAGTAGATCAGTGTTATACACACACATGGATTAGCAACAGGAACCCACTGATTTGTAAAGTACCAGACTGAAGCCTCAACTATAGCTTTGCCACTGCCATCTGTCCTAGGACTGTCATGGTCCTGGGTCTTTGACGCAGCGCTTAGAGTTTGTTTTTGGATTCATGATTCTTTCCTCTGTGTGATGAAGATTATTTAATTTCGAGCTTTGTACGGTTTAGTCTTGAGTTTAGTTCTTTTAGTGTCTCTGAGTTATTTTGTATTTCAGATTCATTGTTCTTGTCTGTTAAGTTCCCTTTGTGTCTTTGTCTCATCCCTGTGTCTCCTGTGAGAGTCAGTCGTGTCCTCTGTGTTTACTTGTTTTCTTATTTATCTGTCTCTGTTTATTCCCTCTATGTGTCATGTTGGTTTTTCCTTCTCTTCATGTATGCCTTGCTCTCTCCATCTTTCTCCTCTGCCATGTCAGTCATCCGTGTGTCCTGTTGTCTTCCCACGTCAAGTTGTGTGTCTGAGTCTTCCTGTCTTATTTTGATAGTCCTTGGCTCATATGCTTGTGTTTAGTTTTGCTTCCCCTGGCTCTGTGTCTAATTGCTCCAGCTGTGTTTCCCGACTGTCTCTACTGTACTAATCACCTGTCTGTGTATATTGTGTCAGTTCCTCTTTGTCCTTTGCAGAAACGTCAGTTCACCTCCCCCCATGTTCACAGTGGTTTTCCCCAGTCTAGTTTTGGTTAGTGTAAGCCTTCATTTCCCTTTATTTTGTATCTTTGTCTGTTCAAGTGGCCTTAGAGGAACTGCAGGTCTTTGGAGGTCTTTCACGCTGTCAGCAGTAGGTCCTACAGTTTAAACTGCTTTTAAATGCAAGACAAAGACCAAAATCTTCAATCCCAACAAACAGCATTCAGAGCTTACACACAAGAGAAAAAAGGGGTGTGGTGGAGAAAGAAAGCGCACTGCTGTTCACACACTCCTAACATAGACAGTGTCGTTAAACTGGACTCATATTTTAATTTTCACCAGCAAATTCTGGATCTAAACCACTTCATTGCAAACAGAATCACTGTTATCAGAAAGGTAATGTAAGATTACACAGTGCTTTCCCTTGAGTTCATATTAAGAACTGAACAAGTGCATTTTAACAAGTACAAGCTTCCCTTTTTTAAACCATAAACCATGCTGACAGTGCTGACCTTTGAGGGAATGAGGACCTGGGGAGCCACAGATGGAGAATGCCATTTTATTAGTAGCTTCATTCCATCAAATTTTACCTTCCCCTCTTTGCTCTGCTGATACAATTTCACACAACCCACAATAGACAGACACTCTTGCAAAATCCAGCAGTACAGTAGTCAGCATGTCCCCTGCACCAACAGTTTAACAAAGCGCACAAATTTGTTTTGCTATTCTGGTTTTTGCTGTTGCACGAAAGGTAAGTGTCACAGTAAACCTGCGTCTCTGGAATATGTCATGGAAAACAATATTTCAGCATGAAACCAAGGCCAAAGATCTGAAAATGTGATGTCCTTGTTTTATTTTGCACCACTACATGTTTACAGTGGTAGTTTTTGTTTGGTCATTAATGCAAATATCTAATCAGCCATTTATATGACAACCACTGAATGCATTTACGTGGACATTGTCAAGACGACTCGCTGAAGTTATAAGTGAGCATCAGTTCGAGAGCGGCATGGTGACTGGTGCCAGACAGCCTGATCTGCTGACATTTTCCCACATAACCACCTCTATGATGGCAAAAAGAAAAAAAAATCTAGTAAGAGTCAGTTCTCTGAAAATGCCCCATGTCTGGCCCTTTGGACACACGGCTGGGCCACAGTGTTTTACATTTTTATATTTTTACATTTTTTATTAGTTTTCATTTTGATTTAGTTCAGTCAGTTTTAGTTTTAAAGGGTTTTTTCTTAGTTACAGTTTTAGCATTTTATTTATTATTATTATTATTATTAATAATAATAATAATGTGGGGGATGGCAGAATTGTCTCAGATTTATTATGTTCCAGCAGTTTACCTATGCTGCAATACCTTCACGGGCTGGCTGTTATGACAAATATGTCAAAAACTAAAGCTAAAAACTAATAAATACAAATAAGTATTAACTAAAGTTTAATTCTGGAATCATATATCAGAGTAGCAGCAGTTGTACTTTTATTGTGAAAAGCTGCTCCTCTGTGAGCCGAGCTGGGAAACTGTGCCGTGAGTAACTCTGTAGAGAAATAGTGACCTTAAATGCTGGCTTGACATTTTCATCCATTTGCCTTACGAGAACAACTGTACAGGATGCTCATCTTTTATTCAACACATAAATCAGACCACACTCATTTAACTCCGGCCATTAAAAGTGATTACATAACATTGCAAAAGAAAGGACCAAACAGGAGGTCATTTTCTTCAGTCCAGTCCCACAGCCAAAGGTGTAACACCTGTGTTTGTTTCACAGCATTAAGCTTCACAGTTCTGACGTACCTCAGGTTTTGTTTTTCATATTCTCTGCTGGCTTATGTAACAGCTTTTATTTTTTATGTTACTGAATTCCACCAAATTTTCATTATTTTTGTTATTTTACTTTCACCTCCACTTGATCAAAGCATTTGAAAAACCATTTTAGTTTTTCTGGAATGAAAATTTCTAAAACTGAACTAACTAGAAAAGAATACTGAAGCTGTAGAATTGGAAACAAGAAATATCTTTAGTTCATTGTCAGGTTAAATCTTCTGCAAACTCAGCCAAATTAAATTTTGGTGCATATCTTTATTGAGAGTGTGATGTTTACGTAACCGTAAATTAAGTATTTGTATTGTACTACCTGTTCTGAACTTCTTAAATCTTGCTGCTGACAAATAGAACCCATGTTATTTAAAATAAAATCACCAAATTATAATAATGGTGACTGTATGTGGATGTGGTTAAAACACGCAGGAGGTGAGCCATGCAGACTGTACGAAAACATGAAAGGATGTTTCACCAGGTCGTTCCTGGTGTGTGAATTATTGGTATTGTTTTGTTTGATGAAAACAAACATTTATTCTGTAAGTTCTTTAAAAGTGAATAATTTGCCATCAAAGCATTAAACACCGGAAATGTTAACCACAAGGCCTATAGCCACAAATGTTCACATCTTCAAATGTATTTACTGTCAGGACAAGCAAGGCAAGCAGTGCTTCCCCTGTGAAATCCAAATATAGTCAAATACCACGTACCAAAGACAAATCATTTCTCTCTTTGCAGCTCCAAACATTTTACCATTGCATATTTACATCAGTTCTGTAATTATCACCGTTTTGTGGCCTCAGCTGAACGTGGAAGCTAGCGTGACTACGGAGCCCTTGCAAAGTTTAATTTCTGTCATTTTCAATGTTTTTAAAAAGTCTGCAGCTGGTAAGAACGCAAAACCAGCAGTTTCTGTGCTTACCGACCAGACCAGATGTTATTCACGTTTACTTATATTGTCAATAACCTCTTTAGTCTTTGATAGGAGGCTAACAGGAGACCAGCATGCTAGACAAGCTACCCCTGACTTTACTTTCCCTGCTCTGAGATCAGTAATAATCTTTGTATTAGTATACACACTAGCAAAAACTCGCACTATGGACAACAACGTGTATGTACACGTACACGCCACTAAGGAGAGTAAATATAATTTGTAAAGACTTTATTGTGGAAATACTGCGCTGGGGACCAGCAGAGCTATTACACAGTTTTCCATGGGACCAGGATGTCTTATAGCATTTCCCTGAGAGTTTTCAGCAAAACAAAAAGAAGCTGGTGGACCCAGAGAAGCAGTGTTTAAACACTTTTTAAAAAAAAAAAAAACCTTGACTTGTCAAGGAGAAACAAAGCATTTTAGCATTTCAGTCTACAAAGACGACAAAAGCCTTGTTCTTCTTTCCATTACGGTGGCTGCGCACATGCAAACTTTCTCCTTTCGGCAAACAAACAGGTTGTGTGGCGCTTGTGTTTGCCTCCGACCGCGTCTGACCGCCGCAGCACCAAAGGCACTTAAGCTTTTTAGGAGCGCAGCCATTCATTTGTTATCAAGTACATCTGAGAGACTGCATCCCGGCTCGCCAACAAAAAAACTTCTGAAGTCTGGAGTGCTTTTGTTCACGGGTTCAAAGTAACCGCGAGGCCTTTTACGCAACACTTAAGATTAGCCACTGAAGCGTTTTATTCTCATACAAAGCAGATAGGAGCAGTCATTACCTGAAGTTCATCATTCAGATTCCACACTCCCCCCATATGTATGCATATTAGCCTACGATCTGACATTTAATAAAGGGTTTTTTCTGAGCGACCCCCATCTGGGAAGATTTCACTGAGCTGCAGGAACTTGGAAAATTGTCTCTGTGGGATATTGAGAGAGTGGGCTTAATTTCATTTCTTTTTAAAACTCGAGAGCCGCAAATTACTCTGTCAAGTCTAAACACACGTCCACCCTCCCCCCGTGCTTTTTTCATCTGCAAGAGATAAATTTACAGGAAGAAAACCTGCAGGTATGACATGAGAGTTATTGGTCAAAGTGAATTAGACTGTTAATCTGCTGATGCATGAAGGAAAGGGATCAGATGGTGATTAATTTATCACGGAATATACTTCCATCCATCCATCAAACGCGGTGTTCGCTTTACCGTGGAACAAGTGGAGCTAAAAGTTTGCTTTATTTACAGTGATCAGCAAAAAAAAATGTTTTCTTTGGGTTTGAAAAAGCGCATTCGTCTTCTTTTCTCGTCACTTTCTTAAAAGAAACTCGAGACTGAGCCTTGCCAGGGATAAAAAGAGGAAGGGGGCGGAACACAGAACTAAGTATTTGCCAAAGAAATAACCTATTATTATTTTTCTTTTTAACCTTTTTTAACCTTTTTTTCTTGCAAATGAAATTTGGATTGATGACTCATTGCTCTCCAAAACACTTATGAAAGTAAAGTTTCTTAGCAATCTCAGCGTTTCCAGTTCAACAAAAGTGCCAGACCTCTGACATAAATAAGACACAGACTCATTACTAAATTAGATATCATGTATAAGTTTTGGATGAGCTGTGAAAAAGAAAATGTGGGTTTGCCTATGCGCTTGATTGCAGTTACTCCATTTGTTGTGAAAGTCATGAATGTGTTCTCTGATTAAGGGAAATCTTTGCATTTTTCTCTAATTTCTGCCCATTTGATGAATTTTAACAAAATTGATTAAATGCAAATTAAAAAACAAACAAGACTCTTTGTGATAAAAAAAAGGCCTTAAAGTAATTAGTTGATGTCAGGAGATAATGAGCCTAAAACACCTAAAATGTCCACATTGTGAGGTTGGAGCTGATGATGATAGAAGGATGGTGTATGTAGACTTATTAGGGTGGATGTACTAGTCGGCAGGGCTGAGAATAAGTGAAATACACTGGATCTTCTGATGTCAATTTTAAAGCCACATGGAGATGTTATGCTTCCTGTATGAAGCTCTCGCTGATCAGCAGTGAAATAGATCTTACATGATGCCAGTTGAAATTAATTTATTGAAGCACCGGGGACGTCTGCTGCCGTCAGACGCCTCTGACCAGACAGAACAAACAAAGCTTGATGGGAAATATTTAGCACCGAGACCATCCGCCATTGATCTCCCACCAAGGGCTGTTTTCAGATCAGCTGAACGTGCTGAGCTTTAACGCCGCCGCCTCAGCTCTCGGGTTTCATGGCAGCTTTTAGAGGTCGATATGGGAGCCTGTAGGGGACATTTGTTTGACATGATGGATGGCAAAGCAGACTGGAAATGAATAAATAGGCAGCACATTAGAGATAGGCAGCACCGTCCTGACAAACAGGCTAAAAGTTGACTTTATTTTGGCGATTTTACCCTTTATGCTGGCTCATGTACAAGACAATAAAAGGAAAAGTCATTGATGCATTGCATTAAAAAAACGTTTGCATCTTTAAAGAAAGCCTAGAACATTTAGATAATGACTCACTGGCTGGCGTGTCTGTCCTTTGTCTAAGTTACTGTTGTGGGGTTTTTTTGTGAACATTAAACTGTATGTATGAAAGAAGGTGCCACACCCAGATGCCCCTTTTAACTGTGATTAATTTATATAATTTTATTTAATTGTATAAATGACATTTTATTTCTACAGATGTCAGCACTGTGGCTGCTGATCTAAAAAACAATGTATCTGCTGAGGAAGAACTGAGTCTAAAACGAAAGAAATGAGACAGTTTGATTTCTAATGAAAAATTATGAATTTCAAATAATCAAATCTGTATTTAAAATGCTTCTCTTAAGCTTAAAGTAAAGCACACCATGTGCCACTTGCATTTAAACACCTAGTTTGGTTTACTTGCAGAAACCTTATTAATGCATAACAGTGGATTATTAGGGTCTGTTTGACCGACCGGTGCATGGCGACATAGGCGGTTGTAGCTGCACGGTGGCTACTTACATCTTTTATGCACAGCCCATTATTACACTGATACACGTGCAAGTCAGCGTATTTTGTTTACACAGAGCAACAAAGACAGCGTGCAGCTCAGGTTTGATCTCTGCTAAGTGTTTCCTAACTTCAGACCTCAGCCTGTCTCTGTGTGGATTTTGCAGCTGCGTGTGATGTATGGAAGTCCACATAATGTCTGTTATGACATGGCTGGCACATGCCCTCTCCGTGTGTGTAAAGTGGCCAGTCGGACGGGCTGAACACAGCCCTGATGGTCTGTGTGTGTCTTCACTGACGTCAGTTGTAACCACAGTGCCAACATGACATTGTCCAGTCCCATTAAGAAACAGCAGTCACCACGGCAGCATGACACACGCTTACACCACCCCCTCTCTCCAGAACATACTACAAGCAGGTGACCGTCTCATCTCCCAGCCAACAAGTGATTTTGGTGTTTGCAATGTCCCTTCATTTATTTATTTATTGCATTTTTTTTTTTTTTTTTTTTTCTATTAAACCCACT
>VUQG01014345.1:0-10046 GCA_015106755.1 Etia nguti | reverse complement strand
ACAGTTACCAGGATTTAACACTCTCGAGCCCCCTGTGGTGTCCCCAGCAGGCCTCAGAAATGTTTATCTATTTATATGCAAATGGTGCAGAGCCCCCGTGGTGACATGGAAAAAATGTCATTGCATGGCAGCAAGTTAGTAAAGCAGGAATGTAAAAATCACGCCACAAGATGAAGAATTTGTGGTGTGTAGAGGACACTGGGTGAGCTGTAGGGCTATCATGTACAAAGCATGAAGAAATTTGATTTTTTCTCAATTCATTTAAAACTTGAGATGAATTCTAATGATATTTCTAAATGAGGTCCACCAGCTCAGAGATGCGCTGCTCCTGTGCTTCCCTGGAAAAATCCCACACTTCCTGAAGTGCACTGGACATTTTCTGCGCAGTAGTGTAGACGGTATAGACTGCAGACGTAACTACTGCTACCAGGTGACAATACCTGTTTTTCCAAAAAGTTGAGTTTATGGTCTCAGTTATTCATTTTGGATTGTACTGAATAAAATATTAACTCCATTTTGTATCAGAGAGGAGGTTTATCCAGGCTATGTTGTCAATCAAAAGTGTAGAGCCAGTGACCATGTGGTTTAACAGTCACATTCACCCCTAGATCGTTACATCCGGGCTCAAAACACCAAGATGGTGAGTTGAAAACTAATAACTTTAACTTTCATAATTGGACTGCACTGACCAGTGGGTAACATCATGGTGGCTTTATCCATCTTCCACTTTTGAAACATTGTTCTGCCTCTAACAAAGTTAGATTACTGGAACAAAAAGAGTTCACCTTGACCGGGCTGAAGCACCACTGCATTCCTCAGTCATACAGACTGATCTTCAAAGATGGCGATGACATTTCCATTTTCACTCACAGAGAAGCCAAAAGTACTGATACATTCAAATCATTTAACACAATAACCTCTTCTGACCATGGGGTTCATAGACCCTCAGTGAGGCAATATTCCTTAATATAAACAAAATTTGTTTGGGGTAGAGTACTGGTAACAGCCACTGGTATGTAATGCTCTCTAACATCTGCTTAGTGTTTAGTTAACAAGCATATAAAACGTACAAGCATATAAAAAATGAAACAAATGCAAACATGCGGCATATATTATTTAACAAATTTAGACAAATACAACAAAAGCCTTAGTGAAAGCCAACATTATTTTTAAGGCTTCAAATTTAATGATGTATAAAGTGTATTTAACTTTAGATATTTCTGCATAATATTCCATATTCAAGATCTGTCTAAACCCTGGAAATTTTCAAAAGCGTATTTGGAGGTGTGTATCTGGCAAGCACTGGAGCTGAGACAGAAAAAAGCACACAGGTAAACTGGATTGTATTTAGTATGACATCATAAGAAAAATATGCCAATGCTGTTTTCCAAGTAAAACACTCGGAATGCATAGATGTCTGGTACAACTAATCAAGGCTCCCAACAGTATATAACAAATTACAGGCAGAAACAGAAACAGCTTTAACCGGCTTCAGGATAAAAAGAAAAATGCAACAAGTTATAAAGTGTTAAAGGCTCGTGGTAGCTCGATGCAGTCATCCAAATACGTTATTTTAAACCCAAACCCAATATGCATAATTAAGACACAATCCAAGGGAGACTAAGGGAGACCTGGGGACAGCCAGACACAGAGTTCCTTCAATCTTTCACAACAGATATCCATCAAATTCTTTCTAAAGAAACTTTTTCACTCTCATCTAAAGCTCCAAGACGCCATGTCCACACAAGCTCTGATCAGCAAGAGGTTTAAGCTGAATATTTACCCAAAGGTTGGGGTGATACTTTAACATACTCCAGCAGGTCAGGAGTTGGTTCCATGTCACGTTTCACATCCTATTATCGATTTCTTCAGTAATGACACAAAAGATGAACTTTCTTTTTTCTAACTAATTGCACCAGTGCAACAAATTAAAGTAAACATCTTTAAATATGTGAAAATCAATCAAGCAGCGTGTTCGTTCACTTATTAAATGCTCACCTTCATCTTCAGTGAAGTCTTTGATTGAGGCCCAGGTCTTGTTGTTGCAGTAGAAAGAGGTGTTGGCTGGCAAGGTGTCATTGAAGCAGTGTGCCGTGCTCCGCACACATTTCTGCCGCAAATTTCCCATGAAGAGCTGCAGGCCAATGAGTGCAAAGACACTGAGGCAGAAGACCGTGAGGATCATCACATCAGCGAGTTTCTTCACCGACTGGATTAAAGCCCCAACGATTGTCTTCAGGCCTGAGGGACCGCCGCGGACACAGGGATGCAGAAAGGGTTAATTTAATATCTGGATAAGTCTTTGAGAACTGGTGTAATTGGTCTATGAATGGCGGGTATGTTGCAACCTGCTAACTCCATGAAGATGGCAGCCAGCTTAACTGACATTATCAAAGGAGTATGCCTTCAAATATTTAACTTCAAACTCTCAGAGGTCCAAGTACCTCTAAGCTCTGATCCTATATGATATTAATAGCGCTTTGAAAATTGGGAATCTTCCAACTTTTTGCAAATAAGGGACTTTCTCCAAAGTTACGGTTACTTATCGTCAATTGTGACTTAGAGTGTAAAGGTTGTTTTGGTTTTGTTTTTATGCATAGGCAAGGTACAAAACTACAACTAAACGACAGCCATCTTTGTGCATGAAGGTGGAAAAAACAAATCAATTAACTGAAAGCATTAAAAAAAAGCAAATATTCCATTCCTGTTGGGTGAAAACCTGAAGAAATTCCTTCAGATGACAATAATTTAAAATATTTTGCAAAAGTTTTGGTGAAACACTGTTAAATTTTGTGGGAAATAGTCAGGTTTTCACCCATGAGTAGCTGATGAAGAAAAGTCACTGTAGGCTAATAATCACGATCAAAATACAGCAAAACAGACCACAAACTCCCCCATCTAATACTACGATAACAACACTAACACATGAACACATGGTAAAAACAGCAGGAACAAAAACACACTCAGAACACAAAGGGTGCAGACAAGTCGACTGTTATCAGCCAAGTCTTACCAAAGAAACCACCAGTTTGTTATAGATTTTTTTTAATCAGCTGTTAGCGCTTTTTTGTCTTAGTTCTTTCATTAGAAACAGACACATACCAGCTCAAATATGATTTATATTACTTGTTTCATATTCAAAGATTTTGACTAACAGAATAGCTTTTGTTAACCTGGAGGGGTCTGTAAACTAATGAAAATTGAGATTAGATAAAGCTAAGCTGCAGTTCTGACATGCTGTCATGGTGCTATTACTTTACTAAAGTTATAACATGTGATTAAACACTGTTATAACATAGCCAGTAACATGGCACAAGAATGTTTTCATCACATGTTAACAATGCCGTTAGCGTTGCATGCTAACATGCACAGTGGAAACATACAGAGGCTAGCCAGCAGGACATATGAATAACCAACTGCACAGTTTGCATAGTGATTTGTGTCTTTGTGGAAGGAAACTGGTATCTCCTAAAGTGTGCTGGGAGTGTATAAGTGATTTAGATGTCTACTAACTGCATTAGCAAAGAGTGTTGCTATGTTCCCTGACCTTTTGTGAGTCATGTCTACTCATTTTAAGCTTTTTGTGTGTAATTTTAAACTAAAAAAGTAAAAAGTAAAAAGTCCCTAACACATAAAACAACTCATTGTTTTATTAATACACTGTTCCCTAATAGCAGACTACTGCTTTTTCCTTCACAGGCTGAAACAAAACTTCAGAACAGGTTAGATGAGATTATGTCAGCGGTATCTGGCAAGCATAAACTCCATAAGCAACCTGATCAAAAAATCAGTAGCCATTTTTTGGATAGTCAGAGTTTTCACCAAAAAAGATTTGGCATTTATAGGTCATATTTACTGGGATAGTGTAAAAAGCTTAATTAGCAGGTTGTTTTCCACTGCAGAAACCAGCAGGTTAACAAATATGTTCTTCAGAGTAGGTACTTCTGAACACCCATGGAAAAACTGTTGGATGGGTCTCAGTGCTGATTGGCTGAACTTCAAAGAATACACCTGCCCCTCTCAGTGGCCTTTTTAGGCAGCAATCTTCTCTCAAAGAAGGTGCTTGCACAACCACCACAGTAATAGTGGCATTCAGTTTCAGAGATCCGTAGTTATAGCAACAACATATGGCAAATTTGCCTAAAAAAATAAAAGCCTGGGCTCATGCAAAACCAAAACAAAGTTATAAAAAATAAAACCATTGTATTTTATCCCAAACTGTCATTTTTGGGGTTTTTGTAAACTTAAACCTAACCAAGACATTTCAGTACATAATAATCAATAAAACTTCTGTCAGATTCTTGACTTCAACTTGGATCTCTGATATCAACAGAGAAATAACTCACTCAACCACCAACCCCTCCAGCTTCTTTCTTTTTTTTTGTCCTTTAAAAGTGTAATTTTGTGTACAAAAAACAAATTTGTGGATATGAGGCTGAATGTTTTTGTCCAAGAACACAAATAAGACCCCCTGGAAATTTTATGGCCACAATACCCCATCAAGTAGTGAGTCTAGTAAGGGGGTGAGGGGGGCTGAAGGGACCCACGAGGTAGTCAGTTCTGCATCTGTTTGTCCCACTTTGTGTGTTATTCAAATTTCTGCAGTGGAAAAAGAATTACTTACACTCTCCTCTATCCTCCTCACAGGATCAGAATATTATCCCAGTTGCTCACATGATGGCATATCTTCAATTTTTGTTAATTAACTTATGTGCATGTAGGATTATTATCCTACATTTATTGCAGGATTTAGCAATGAAATGATGTTACTGAGCAAGCATTTGGTGTACTTCTAAGAGGTACAATCATAAAGTTTTGCAGCTTTATGAAAAAAATGAAAAAAATCACGACTGATTTAAATTAGACCGATAACCTTTTTCAGGTAGTCCCTTAGTGTGACACTGGACCACTCCCAACATGTCTACTGCTATTTTTAGACCATTTATTGTGGTAACACTGATCCCCTACCCTACAATCTGAATTGGTTTATGGGAAGAGGACAAAGTTTCAGGGAGCTCTGGTCTTCTGGGGAGTGCTTATTTGGATAAGAGCTGGTGGAGGTCCAGAGGTGCACAAGGGTACGCTCAACCAAATTTAAATCAGGTATTTGTTTTTTTTTATTCTTGTAAAAGTTGGTGATCACACCTTGTAGATGATAGCTGTGTTTTATAAAGCTAAGTATGAATTCATGTTGATTTGCATGGTCGAAGCATTAAATATTGGAAGTCCTTTCTCCTGTGCCATTACTTGACTCATGGCCAAGAGCTGTTTCTGTTTGCTAAGCCTCTGTTTTCCACTCACAACCAATCACCATAAAAACCTTGGTGCTTCCTCCTGCATACTACCTCTGTTTACTTTGTTAAAGTGGTTGTTATGAAGTAAAGAGCCATCAGTAGGTAGTATGCAGGGTGAGATTTCAAACACAGCCACTTAGTGCTTCCAGCAGATTGGGAGGAGTGCGTTTGGTATTCACTCCCCTGCATTCGCGGTCTCACCTGGGATGACAGAGATGGTTTTGAGTGCTCGCAGCACTCTGAACGTCCTTAAGGCTGACACATTACCCAGGTCCACAAACTCAGTCACATATCTGCAACAAGCCGGGAGACAAAAGCACAAAACAGACACACACAGAAGGGTATGACCACACTGAACAGCAAGCCAGCACAGAGGGATAGAAAGGTGGAGATACAGCGAGAGACAGAGAGAGATACAGTAGAGACAGGCCAGGTCGGATGGCAACACTGGAGGGTCAAGCCAGAGACTCGACTGTTAAGAAGGGGAAATCAGATATTCAAAGCTTTTGATGTGGATATAAATTTGAGAAAAGGCAACTCAGTCACACACTTTAATATTTTCATGCCTGCACGTTTTTTTACATAGAATTTTGGGGCATTCTCATAATAAACTTTAACTGAAAAATAGTTACATTTTAAATGTAAGAGTGGTGTTTTCAACATCGGATACCAGAACCAAAACAAATGCCTTTGGGTTGCTTTTGTCTAACTTAATGCTGCAAATGTTCAGTTTTGTGCCACAAAAGACAAAAATCCAGCAAACAGGACATGTTTTTAAGGGTTAATCATGAGAAATGCTTTTGTTTGTGTTTGGCTCTGGAATGGACACTGAATTAACCAGTTTAGTGTGTCAGTACTTCTAAAAGAGTTCCATAAAAATAATCTTAAAAATTATGGAAAAAATTAGTATTTAATTATCATCCAATTATTATCCAATTAGACATTGGCGTGGTCATAAACCCATGGAGGGTTAAAGAGATAATAAATACACCAGATTTTTTTTTTTAGCAAATATTCCAACTTGAAGGCATTTTGTTGCCGTCGATTCTCCTGTTAACAATCTTTTAGACATATCTGACTTTTCCTTCTTTACTGTTCCTTTAATGCAGATCAGGTGATTGCACCTGTGCTCCCCGATTGGGCGGGAAGTGGGAAGTGGGTGGGGTCTGGAGCTGCAAGACACAGCAGACATGGGACGAACAAGAGAGGACGTTCACAACGCGATTACGATCGTTTCCTAGTTTGTTTGTTTTTTGTCTCTTGTTGCCCCCTGGTGGTGGTGGTGAGCCCTTACCTGGGATGACTGAGATAGTTTTCAGGGCTCTCAGCACTCTAAAGGTTCTCAGCGCCTGCAGGTTCCCTACTTTGATAAACTCTGTTAACAGCCTGTAGGGGGCAGTGCGATGGTTGTCAACAAACAACAAAGGAAGAGAAACACAACAAAGTCTGAAAATACTGCCGTGATTTTAAACCACCCAAAATTGACTTATTTGGAATATGTGAGCCCTATAGGTCACTCTAATGCAATCAAGGTGTATCGTTACACACCTGTAAAGGAAAAGTTTCAGAAAGGATTTAAAGAAAGTCAAGTATACAGCTAGTTTACATTTTGGTTATAAATTTGCTAAACATCACATTGTTCTGTGTTTAACTGTTACCATTTTTACTGTTTAATAATCATAAGTCAGTCCTAAATGATCCAAACTACATCCAAACAGTTGGGAAAACCTATTATTATCCATGGAGTGTACCTGCTCTTAAGAAACAAAACACATGACCTACATTTTAAGCTAAAATTTCTTGATCAACATTTTCTAGCAGTTGCAACCCCCCCCCCCCCAAAAAGAATTATGCAATTGTGCAAGCTAAAACTGGCTACAGTTAGCCCTGACTACATTTTAGGTTTCTTGAAAGTGATACAGCCATATGAAAAAGGTTTTCCAGGACTCTATGCAGACCGGTGGAAAACCAAGTACACCACCCAACTATTCAGAAGCTTGTCGAACCACCTTTAGCAGCAATAATGTTAAGCAATTGCTTCCGGTATGACTTTATCAGTTTATCAAATGCTGGAGGAATTCTGACCCAGTCTTTTTCACAACATTGATTTAGCTCATTGAGGTTTGTTGCCATTCCTTTAACCTTTGATGACCTGGCAGAGCATTTCAGTCAGGTTGAGGTCTGGACTTTGATTGGGTCATTGCACCACCTTAATTATTTTCTTTTTCAGCCATTCTGTTGTAGATGGCGTGCTTGGAACCAGGGCCCAGTTAGGTCAAGCCTTAGGTGTCAGATAGACCGCTTGACATTTCACTCTATAATGCTTTGGTATACAGAAAAGTTCATGGTTGATTCAATGACTGCAAGGTGCTCAAATCATCATGCCTGCACTACCATGCTTTAGAGTTGGTGTTTGTCCTGAGATGCTGTGTTTGGTTTTCTTCAAATTAAGTGCCGTTTATTATGGCTTAACATCTCCACTTTCTATCCAAAGGAGATTATTCCAGAGATTTTTGGTTTGTTCAAATCCAGCTTTGCAAAACTTTGTTGTCAGGTTGTGTTAACATACACCTGAACACTCCAGAGCAGGAAACGGCCAAAACTTTGCAATGTATTTGATTAGAAGCGCCTGATAAACTGCTAGCCATGGAGAGATTTTCCAAAACTGTTGGTGATAAAGATGGATAACAGAAGCCAATCCTGGATGACAAACAAGGAGTTTCAGGCATCTCAGCGACAGTGTTTCCTTTGGTTTTTAGACCTGTTAAAACTCATCAATCAAATCCAGGTCAAGCTGCAGTCTAGACAAAGTAAACTTAGAATTTTTCTGAATGCTGATCCCTGTACAATTATGAAAAACAGAATACAAGTGTTTTTTGTTTTTATACCAACATCCACAGTATGAATCTCTTAGGGTAAAAAAAACCCTACTAAAATCTGCTCTTGCACTCGATATATCACAAACATCAAATCTATAACAATAACCTAAACAATAACAAGAGACATAAGCCACACCCAAGCTGTGAATGCCCTCTTTAGATCAAGTCAGACGAAGCCCTGAGAGCCAAAAGGCGCCAGGCAACAGCGGCCATTTTGGGCCCCCAGTTAGATCAAGACATTTGATACCCAGCTGCTAACGGCCCTCCATTATGGCTCATATTTCACCGGATTTGACTGGCAGGCTGATTGAATTACCAAGGAGTCATAGGGAGGTGTGGCAGTCAGAACATGCTGTTTAGATGCAAGAAGTCATGACCAGCTGATGGAAGCAGTGGCAGCAGAGAAACTTCACAACGGAGGACTCAAAGAACCAGTTCAGACCTCGTGTGAATGTACCTCATTGGTTGTTTTTTGTTTTTGTTGTTGTTATTTTTGTTTGTTGCTTTGTTACAGTATCTTTTCAAAAATGTAATCTTGAGGATATGAAATTAGATTAAATCCCTTCTTGCTCTGTTTCAAGTGACAAAAATGATGTATGGGTAACACTGCATCGCATTTTATTGAAAGTGATTATTCCCAGTTTAACCAAATCATAAAGAATATTACCTAATATAACAAATGCTTTCCAGTTTTTTACAATTTATTCTGCTATTAAGTAGAAATAATAGAACATAACACTGAGCGATTTCTTATATTTGCATCTGAAGAACAAAACATGAAGCAGCTTTTTTTAAAAAGCTAGTAATAAATACTGGTAAATAAAGTGTTGGTAATTTTGTTGTCATGACAACACTATACAGACTAAAATGTGAAAAAAAATTAAATAGTTTTTATTGTGTAAGTTGAGATTTTAAGTGGTTATTCGCAGTTTTCAGTGATGATAAACTTATTTATTTATGAGGATTTTTTAAACTAAATGAATGTAAATATCTTTCTTTTCAAAGTGGTGATTATCTTTAAAAAATGCATATGTGAGCAGTTTTTATAATATAATGTAATATAATGTTACCATTTTGATTTTTTTTTTTACATTTGGAAGCCTCAAATTCACAAATTATTTAGCAGTTATTATGTGGAGCATAATAAACCTCAGTTTCCTTAATTTTCAAACAGGTGTTTTTTTTAAATAGGAACTTTTCACTGAACTCCTGCATCAGAAATATTACTCTTCTCCTGTTTGCTCTAGTGTCACAGGTTTGGACTACACAAAGTTCATTTTTATTGATCATATTTATGATTTTTAAAGTAATGACTGTAGTCCAGCTCTGTAATTTTAAGCCTCTATCTTTTGCCTTTTCTCTAAATGCTCATCAACAGACAAAGTTTTCAACCTTTTGTCTTTGCTGCAGAATTTGTCTTCTCCCAGTGTGAACATAATTTTATACCTCTAGAATTTGGATCATTAAATCTGAGCGCCCTTCATCTGTTTTGTGCTATAAAAGAAGAAAATTCTGCTTTAAATCTCACTCAGTTTCCACTGAAGAATGAAAGTAAGAGATCATGTGACGGTGCTTGTTCAGCTCCATTAGTGCTTTGTTTCTTTACAGTAGTAATTTCAAATGTGTTTTAATTAAACCGTGGAAGATTTAGTGTGATAAATGGATCAATACGACGTATCAAATGTTGCAGCTTTAATGCTGTGGAAATGACTGTGGAGTCTGCTGCTGCTGCCGGTGTGGTGATGGCAGCCATTAACATGTCATTACTCCAGCAATATCAGTAACACATGGGGTGTGTGTGTGTGTGTGTGTGTGTGTGTGTGTGTGTGTGTGTGTGTGTGTGTGTGTGTGTGTTAATCTCCGCAGTGGAAGA
>VUQG01014344.1:24599-40999 GCA_015106755.1 Etia nguti | reverse complement strand
TTTTTAGGAAACTCAAGCCTAACATTAGCTGGCATTATGTTAGCTTATAGCCCGCCATTTTTGTTGTTTAGCTCCTTTTCAGCTGTCCAGAGATGATGGCATATCCAATCCAACAATACTATACTGCAACAATATCGGGAATAAATTAGCATGTTTATGCACATTTTGTGTGTAAGTGCCTTCAGTTCAGGAGATAAGACTTAAACTGAGTAGGAAGAGGATGATGTGGAAATGAGGGAGAAGAGAGCGCAGTGTCTGTGAGGAGAAACTGATGGTATATGTGTACAAATTTAAATGGTCATATATATATATAGTTTGAAAGCGCTTTTTGTGATCTTTAAATTAAAAGCACAGTAACTTAAAAGATGTATGACACATGTGGCCGGTCTCTAGCCACATATACTCTATTGCCCAAAGTATTTGATCATCTTCACACACATATGAATTGAGTGACATCTTAATTCATAGGTACAGCTATAACAGCTATAACATCTTCAACTCTTCTGGGAAGAATTTCCTCATTTTTTAGGAGTGTATTTATGGGAATTTTTGATGATTTTCCAGAAGCTGCGTTTATGAAGTCAGACACTGATGTTGGACAAGAAGGCCTGGCTCACAGTCACAAACTTCTATTGGGTTTAGGACTCTGTGCAGGCCAGTCAAGTTCTTTCATACAAAACTCACTCATCTGACCTTGCTTGTACACTGGTGCGCATTCATGCTATAACACAATGGCACCATCCCCAAACTGTTCGGACAAAGTTGGGACCATGAAATTGTCCAAAATGTCTTAGCATGCTAAAGCATTAAGAGTTCCTTTCACTGAAACTAAGGGGCCGAGCACAACTCCTGAAAAACAAGCCCACGTCATATGCCCACCTCTACCAAACTTTGCATTTGGCTCAGTACAGTCAGACAAGTACCGTTGTCTTGGTAACTGCTAAACTCAGACTTCTCCATTGGATTACCAGACGAAGAAGCATGCGTCGTCACTCCAGAGAACACGCATCCATTGCTCTAAAGTCTAGCTGTTCAGGCAATCATGAAGCTCTCTACGTACTGTTCTTGAGCTAATCTGAAAGCCACCTGAAGTTTGGAGAGAGTCTTTAGAGTAATACCACAAGTAGATGACTGTGGAATATTTTGTGGTGAGCAGCAGCAGATTTGGATGGGCGAGTAAATACTTTTGGCAATATAGTGTGCATAAAACGTGATTAGGTGGAACAACGATGTTCATCTCAGCCACTGTATTCAAGGTGACAAGGCAACATGACGGCTTCCGCAAACCGGCGCCTGATCCTATGTATTTTAATTTAAGGTTACAAGAATTAACTGCACACTAATAGATGTATATTTATAAGTACAATATTCTTTTTTTTCTACCAAACCAACTCACTTGAAAATTGGTTGGAAATTCACTCAGTTATAATGATTTTTATCGTCGACAGACCTCAAGTATCTCTAAACAAGCATGAGGACATATAAATAAATTTTAGTGCACAGTGTAGGAGTGGGAAGGGCAGCGATTAGCATCCCAGGGCCCCTCCTTTGCACCAGAGGCAGGCTTTGGTAACATTTTATATAGCTCTTGAGAATGTCAGGGAATGTATGCACTACCATACCTTTCATTCATCCATGGTTCATGTCATGTATTATACAGCAGTACAGAACTAGACACCTTCAATTTCAACACTTCGGCTCAAGCCATTACAGCAGACTAAACACTGCAGTCATTAACAAATGCAGCTGGAAATTTAACAGCCATCTTAATAATGCATAAAAAACACAACAAAAATATGTAAATTACCAACAGAATAACCACATTATAATTGATCAAGTAAAATTAAAACAGCTAAAATCGTTTATATGACGCATTTATTCTTTTTTGCAGCCCTCAATCATCACACTGGCATTCAGTCATCAAAACTTCATAAATGTTTCATATAAAATTACAGGCTTTGGAAACCTGGAGAGTGCTCATACTTTCTGTCCAGATATGCACTGCTTTCCTTTCTCATTTCCCTTAATTAATTCATGAGTGAGAACATGCAGCATTTGCTCATCTTGGTCTTTTCGTGTACCAGAGAAATGTCATTTTATTCTGTCATATCAGTGTGTTTTGATCTAACTGCCTAAATTTGGTATTAATCCTGCATACATTGTTGTTTTTAGGGCTTAGAGGAGATCACATGTATTTGCTGCATAGACACCTCTGTTAAGTGTATTGATAAATAGGTACAAAACTGTTCACAACCATCGGGTTTTAAGTCCGATATTGTCATCACAGGGTGTCATATTAGTGGACTTTTACTACCTGGTTCAGGAATTATTTACTTGGTTCTAATTGGCCACCACAGCAATTAAGATGCTCCAACTTGTAACTATGCAGTCCTACAAGGAGGAAAAAAATAACTTCATTAACATGTCCAAATCATATCTCTCATTAAACAAAGTGCAATAGCTTGCTTACATTATTCCAGCATGTCTGCCAAACAAACAGCACCACCACACTGTTGGTTTGCCAGACAAGCAGATAAATGTTTGTTTACTCTGGGTAAGTCATTGGTGGGGAATGCAAGCTGTTTAGGGTGGGTGGTGCTGATATTTTGTTTGCGTTTATGTCTGTGTGTGTGTGTGGCTACAAATACAGTATATGATTGGCTGTATATGCACCGTGTGTTCGTGTTTTTACTACGGCCAAACAGAATTTGGACCAAACGTGTAAGCACTTGAGGGCCGCTGTATGTAAACTCTGTATGAAAACCAATTTAGTATAGTAAATATGAAATGGCGAAATGTTTATGCAAATGTAATTAACACACTAATGGGCTTTCATATCAACAAATATTGATTGAGAACATCTGCTTTATGTGTGAGATCAGTACATTCCTCAGGAAAGGTTGCATTACAACACCCACGGTCTAATCAGGTGCAGTAAGCACTGTTCTGCCAAGTCAGAAACAAAATAACAAAAAAGAACAGAAAATAATAGCTTATCGATGTCTTGTCCGAGAAAATCTAAATCTGGTTAGTGAGATCAGGGATTGCTCTCAGGTGAACTTGCTATCTAATTAAAACCCATTCTATAAACACTATTGTAAACAGTGTATATATGTCTTCAGCATACCTGATAGTCATCATTGCAGGCCATTTAACTATGGCCAGATGGTTAGGTACATTCCAATGATGGCAAATTTTAAACACAAGTACAAGTAGGAGTGCATTAGAGTAGAAAGCCTATATCATCACATTGATCTCCTCTTATGTTAAGAAAAAAGCAAAGTCGTTGCTGTTTAATCATTATGCCAAATATGCTTTTAGTAACTATTAAGGCAGCATTACTGTCTGTTTAATTCAAAGTTGCTGCAAGCGATAACAGACACATTTTAAGGAAATATTGTTAGATTAGAGGGATAAATCCATTCTGAGAGATTTAAGGCACTGTAAACGTTTCACAGCTGAACAGCGATGTTGTGTGTATTTTTTCTTTTCTTTTTTTAGAAAGTAATTTAGATTCTATGCGTCATGTTATTTTTACATCCTGGTTGGTTTGGAAACCAGATTTTAGACATATCATAGATCAAATGTTGATTAATACATGCCCATCACCCAATCAAATAACTATTTGTTGTATTTCTGGTGGGAGGCAACCTGTCTTCATACAATCACAGTCCAACAGTCCAGCACGAAGTGACTGAAATCATTCTCACCAAAGTCAACTTTGAGGACAGCAACTGATTGTTGTTGCTTGCCGAGATGGTTCCCATGAAAGTCAATGATTTGCAATGAATTGTAAAATGACTGCAAGTTCATTGCCCACTGTCTAATGAAAACGCATTGTGAACGCTACATTTCTGGATACTGCAAAAATACAATCAAAAGAAGAACGGAAAAATTTCAGATGACTGCAAAACTATTTTTGCGTAGATATGAATACAAGTGTGCAATAACATTTAGGTTTTCCCTCTCATGTGCGACTGCTACAGAAATGTTTGACTTAAACCAACTGTTAAACAAAAAATAGTCAGAAGTTCAAACCCAGTCTCTCTGGTTTCCATCAAAAGATGGTTTAGAATGCCAAGCAAAAGTAATGGCGAGACATGATTTCACTTCACCCAGAGTCTTAAGTTTCTATCTTAAATAGCATTAAGGCTACTGAAACAACAACAACAACAAAAAATAGGAATATAGAATTTCTACACAGGAGAAAAAAAACAATAATCCAGCAGAAACTTTGTTAAAGCACATTAAATGGAATATAATTCACTTAGTAGAGCCTAAGTGCAGAATGGCAAAATTATTTAGGCACTTGGCAAACTTGCTAGAAATATAGAAATATAATCAGGTGGCAACCAACTGAATCAGGTTACCTACTGCTAAGCGTCACGGATGAGTTGTGTTCATTAGCACAAATCAATCCAGATTGATTACATTTGGGTGTGTTTGGGAATCAGTATACATTATACATTGTATACACCTCCCTCCAGGCAACCTGTGTGATGGGCTTGTGATTGGAAGTAGGCAACAGTTAACAGTCTTGCACGCTCAACTTCTGACTGACCAGCTAGTCACTGCAACCACGTACAAATTGTTTCTGCTAGTAAAAATCGGACCACTCTAGAAGCTTGGCTAGATACTGGTGGTGAAAGTGGACAGTGACAGCAAAGGAAACAGGACCCAAGATGCTTGGCAGGTGCCTGACGACAGCAAAGGGGATAGAACTGCTCCAGAGCCTTCACAGATGGACAAAAAGGCAGGGTGAGGAGACTTTCTGGAGGCTTGGCCGGCAGAAAAAGGGTTGAATGGTAGTTGGGGGGGGATGGAGTCCCTCTGGAATTGGAGGGCAATAAAGCCAGACTGCCTCAGGTAGCTCAGGAACCACAGACTCAGTTGGCTCTTGTGGCACAAGTCCTTCTGGGTTTTCAGAATACTCAGGACTTGAAAGAAAACAGCTAACAAGGGAACAACTAAGAAGGAAACGAGATACAAAGGGAGAAAGAAGAGGCAGAGTAAACTGAAACTCCAAATGTTAAATACTCCAAACTGTGACTATAACCACAAACAGACACTAGACTGCAAAAGGTAGACAAACCAAAACTAGGAAACCTAAAGGCTAAATTGAGAAACTAATCATAAAGAAACCAACTGGACATATCTGCTACACCACAAATACAGGAATCCAAATATTAATACAAAAACTCAAAAGTTGAGGTGTCTATGACAAGATTGCCTTAATGTGAAAACGCAGCTTTTTTCTTTTCTAAAAATTAGATGTAGAAAAGCAGTCGGTAGTGCAAAGCAATTTACTGAGTGAGATTAAATTACAAGCAGAATAGTTGCATGTGTGCAAGGCGAAGTTCTCCAGTAGAAATAAAAACTGTTGTGTGGAGAACCAATTACAGAATACATAAACAGTCTCAACTATGCTTTCTGATAATGAAGACCTTTATTGTCATAACTTTGGAATGATAAAAAAAACAAAAAAGATTTTAATTTTGTAATTATAATTGAAATATTCCACATTCTTGGAATAGTATCAGCATGAAGGGATGACTGATCCATCATGAAAACCATTTTCACATCCCAGCTCGCCAGCTGTACGGGCTGTGTTTCAGACTGTCAGGTTTGTATGTTGTAACTCGTGATGATCAGTGGTTGGATCTTGATAGCAAAAACAAGTTAAGATTTATTCACAAACATATGAAGTCTTCAGACAAATACCATCTGTTCTTTGTTAATGTGATTGGAGGGTAAATGGGGCTGACTGTATTGATCTTTTTATATAAACTCTGCAGGCTCAACCAATTTGCTTCCTAAACTGAACGGGATTCTGTCGTCTACTGCCCATATTTACAGGAACATTATTCCACAGCTAAGCCTTTGAAGTTAAAGCAAACGCAGGAGCAAATACCTTGCACAGGTATGAATGTGAAGGCCGGGGAACATTGAGCTCTCAATGAAAGGTTAAAAGAGTAGAAAGCCTCACGGATCACATCTCATGAATTCAATCCCTTTAAGCCATGTCACAAACCCACCAAAGTATTAGACAGATTCCGCTCCAGGAATTCATGATGACATCTTAAAACCATTTTGTGCACAGCAGCAGAATAAACTCATTAAAGTTCGCAAAGGTGTTGCTTAACCAGCCAGATTTGTCTGTATCTTTTTCTCAGAGGCTTTTTGATCCTTCGTTACAATTCCATTTTTTTAATGGTACTTTATTAGAGGTTGATGCCAGTATTAGGCACTAGAAGGCCACTGCTCATTTTCAGAAAAATTTTAATATAAAGACTTTTATATGCAAAACCAAGTCAGTTACGTGAGGAAACAGGTACTACCAGATTATCTCTAGTTTAATGCCACCTCTCCCTTTATCTTTCCTGCTGTTGAATTCCTAAATGTAATGCTAGAATGTACACCTCTTATTTTCTTTGCCTTAGCCGTCCCACTGTTGATCATGACAATCATCCCATTTTCCCCTGATGTTTTTACTCGACTGGGCAGGTAGCATTCTGTCGACTATATCCTCTATGTGTCAGGCATGCAAAGGAAAACATTCGATGACAGTATGCTAACTCAGGAAGAAATCTAAAGGCTTTATCTCTCTTAACAGCCTCAATGCTATTACATAGTACAATAATGCTACTGTGTGACTCCCTCCTGCCAACGTGCCAAAAGCACTCACTGCTTTACATACACAATTCAATTGATTTCACTTTGAATTTACAATATGTATGGAAGGTAGATGAGCGATGTAGCTCTTAGCACATGCATACACTCATACAGCCCAGAATTTACATAAGAGATCTGAGTGAACTTGACAGAAGCTTTTATTATACCATGTAAAGTAAGAAAAAAAAGCACAACTACGGGATCAAAACAGATGTTTTACATCTGGACTGACTTCTGCATAATCTAAACACATTACTTATTATTGCAATTACTCGTGTCTTGCAATGTAATTAGACATCATAGGAAACCCATAGGCAGCATTTCAGCAACCCAAATAATGTAGGGTGTGTGCGCCAAGTCAGTTTACTGGAAGTCTAATTGGACACATGTGGTGAGAAGTACTAATACATGTGCAAACCGGTAACGTGCGGCTAGTATGTGTGGCATTCAGCTGTGTTAACTGTCAAGGGAGGTGAAATAGAGGGCGTGAAACTCAAAGCCCGACTTAACCACAGTTCCACTAACTAAATGCTGTTCATACTCATGAATCTTTACTGCTATGGTCTTAGTTATGACCACACTATTACAACTGAGGTGCATGGGATTTTCTTTGTTGTGCTTGAAGTATTAGCATAAAGCAGGAGCATTATTCCACTGCTTACTCAGAAAAAAACATGCTCTGTTTAATTTATTCCATATTAGTGGTCAAGCTTTAGGGATCATGTTGGTTCAGCTGCTCCAGAAATGCTTGCAAACCTAAAGATATTACTGTATGCTGAAACCTTTGTTTAGTTCTAATTAGTTAATATAGGCAGGGTAATTTTAGACAGCATCCTTGGTAAATATCACAGTGGAAAAATATTAGGTAAAATGAAGATGAATGGACACAACAGTTTGCTCATGTTATTATGGATGTAAACTGAAAATCATCTTGAATAGTATTTTTTTCATCAGCTTCCCCTTATAATAATTTATTTCAAAATGTGCAGTACTTGGTTGATTGGTGGCACAACAGTTTAAACTTTGTTTTTTATCAAGGTCTGCAGGCCTGAAAAATCTGAAAAGCACTGGTTTAACCTATGATGTCATGAAAAAACCACTGAGTCTGGTACGTAAGCCCATCCTTTTTTGTCATGGTCCTGGGTCATTTGACCCAGTGTTTTGTGTTAATTATTATTATCTCATGCTTTAATTTATTCTGGTTATGTCTTTTGCTATGATTTCTAGTTCCTAGGTTTTGGTTCCCATGCTCCCTCTGTTCCAGTTCAGTCGGGTCTCTGTGTAAAGCCCGTGTCTCTTAGTCTGTGTCTTTGAATGTGTGTTGAGTTTCCTGATTTATTGTGAAGATCTGTGTCTTATGTCTGAGTGATCAGTTTTGCGTTCTCCCTGTTTCCTCCCTGAGACAACTATTATAAGGATAAAAATGTTTAATCACAGGATAAAGAGAATCTCTCAGACCAATTTCATATTGATTTGAAGTAACCATTCTAGCAAAATACCCAACACACTAAAACAGAGCCAAATCCCTCTATTTTAATTTTTCACCTATCTGTATATCATTCTCTTGGCCTAGACATTACAATAAGGCAGTCTGACTAACTGCACCAATTATTCATATAACATTACCATGTTGTTTGCATGCCAAACTGGTTAGGTTATGCTTATCTATACCTCAGTATATTGCATGGACTATTGCACAGGCCTTAGGAGAAGAAGAAAGAAAACATCAACCCACGTGAGTGCTTAGTGAATATGAGTGTTTCTTGAGGGAAACCAAGGAGATGAGTATCAGAGGGAGATAACAGGAAATGCTATAGAGCTTGTGGCAAAAAAGAAAAACAAAAAAAGCTCTAAAGAGACCTATTAGAATAATTAACAGCGATATGAACACGTAAATAAATAATTACTTAGCTGACCAACAGGTCACAAAGATAGTGATTATACGAGCTCTTTGAAACACGAGCACAGCATTATTCTGAAGCCTTAACAACCGAACATATCCACAAGTCTATTTAAATGATTTGTCTCCTGCCACTTGGAGGATCTTCTACGAAACTCAACACCATGATTGCTTCATGTTTTGTTTTTTCACAAGAGAAACGTAAGAAGAAACTAACACACCAAGTTTCAACACTATAAAAACTTGAAGCGAAAAGTGAAGCACAACAATATTATTACTTCAGGTAAAAGGAATTCTAAGGCACTTAATCAGAAGGACAAACTCCTTTCGGGAGTCAGTCATGGAGGTTCTTATTGCAATCACAGGCAAGACAACACCAACCTGTCTTTATAGGCATTTCTCCTGTTTAAGTAGAAGCACACTTTGATACTCGCAAATTTCTTAAATCATAATGACGACATACAAGTTGGAATAAAACCCTACATCTCTCTAGAAAAGTTTTTTGTTTGTAAGAAATTAGAGCGTTCGTGTGTTTACCGACACCAGACTGTATTATTTTTTTTATATTAAAGTCTCAGTTAAAGATTAGGCAGATGTTTTCAAATCAGACAGATTGTGGTGATTTCTAGCAACTCCCTAAGAGACATATTTTCACATTTGCAATGAAAGTTGTGGCAAAACACTCTTATTCCATGGCAACATATGGTCTATTACCATTTTCATAAATGCTGCAGTTATTAAGTTGTAGGTACGTACCACAACAAAGCAGGCTATTATAATAGTCAGATAATCCAATAAAAATGCTGCAAAAAGCACCCAAAACAGACACACAATTCAGGGGTTCAGTCCAACTATTTAAAGTAGGGAATGAGACCAGGTAAATGCTACAGCATCATCAGGACACTTGTCAATCAACAGTTAACTCAGTTATCCTAATGGATGAGTTATAAAAAAAATCTCCCAAAATTCAAAGGAGGGAAACTATCAATAGATTCCAAAACCATTTTTGCACTAGGCTGTAAAAATGTTTTGTAACATTTGTTGGCTGTTGGAGGGACTGCGGATTTTGCAACTTGGCTTAATTTTTAAGTTCGGGGGGTTTCCTTTTGTTTGAACCAGGTTTTTGTCACGGTACTGGGTCGTGTGACCCAGTATGTGGGTTTTAATGTATCATTTTGTATTCATTGGTTTTCTAGTTTCAGTCTGTCTCATCTAGTTGATTTCTAGGTTGCAGTTTATTCCTTGGTTTCTTAGTCCCTTTTGTCATCTTTCCTTGGTCCGTGCGTCTTCCTGTCATGTTTCATGTCTGTGTGGCTCTTGTTAAGTTCGTGTCAAGTCTGTCTCTGTGTTTCCTGTTTTATTTTGAAGGAGTCTTGTGTTCTTTGTTCATTGTATTTAGTTTCACTTCCCCTGTCCTGTCTTTAGGTTCATGTGTGTCAGCTGTCCTCCCATGTGTGGCCACTTCCCTTGATCATCCCTTATGTGTATTTAGTCTCTGTGTTTCATTCAGTCTGTGTTGCGTCGTCTGTGTTACCGCCCTCCATGTCCTCACGGCCAGTCTTTGTATTCATAGTCATAGTTTTCTGAGTCTTCATAGTTTATCATAGTATCAGTTTCCCAGATTACTTATAGTTTAGTTTCGTCACTGTGCTTCTGCCTTGTTTGCACTCTTATGTCATCAGCCATAATAAAGGCTCGCTTTTCGTTTGAACTCAGTTTCGTGTCCTCGCCTGTGTCTGCGCCTGGGTCTTCCACACACTCTCCACACGGTCTGCCACAGCAGCCCGTGACAGTTTTAGCTTCCTTTAGCTCCCTCACTGTATTACAGTAGGGCCTTTACCTTACAATATAAAGTGCCTTGAGGCAAGTGTTGTTGTTATTTGGCAAGATATAAATAAAACTGAATTGAATTTCTTCCCAGCCCTTTTAATCTAGCTTTCTTCTTATTGGCTGCCCCTCATAAGCAGAGTTATGCACTTGAGTTGATCATATTAGGGATATCTGCATTCATTGACATCATACAGAGTCCCTTTTTAACACCATTAGGGTTTTACTTGGTGCCTAAATGAAACCCAGGCTGCGGGCATTATTCAGTGAATACTGTTTCTCAAGCTGCTGTTCAGTACAAAACACATCTCTTATTTAGCAAGAATGAGAGTGAGCAGTTCTGTCAAAGCAGCCAGTTTGGGAATGAACTGTGTTAACCAAATAAAAACAATGCTAAGAGTAAGGAATTTGACTATTATATGAGAATGAAATTTTGGTTTTGACTAAAACAATGATTAAAGTTTTAATTTTCACTAAAGCTCAAAAAGCTCCAAACAAAATTGTCATTCAGAGGAGGAGAAAAATACTTCTTAAGTTTGTGGAGTACATCAGTTTTTGCACAAAGCCTCAATCCTATAAATAGCTCATCATACTCCATCGTGTTTTATCTGTAAAACAACACACTTCTGTGGCTCTATGTTTCCTTAATGTACAGCGCGTTTGCTATCAGTCACACAAAAGCTTTGGCCAGCTTCCTCTTCCTCATGTCAACCGCACTGACCTGCAAAAGACCGAAGCAAGTGAGAATTCTTTTATTCTGGAAAAGTCACACGGGTAATGTTTGTTTTTCAAGCTGTGGAAGCAGGACACTTCCTCGCAGAGATCTTTTAAAACTCCAAAACGTAAACTGTGTCATTACTCTAAATCGGGTTTTGCCCCATGCCCATAATAAGTAAGTAAACAAGGCCCAAATCCATGAAAATATATGAAAATGCTGCAGCCTTAGCTCGCACTGCCATGCCGCAATCATGTTATTAATGGAAGAAACCAGATTGTTTGGATATCATATCCCCATGATAATTAAATCCAAATGTTTTGAAACGAAAGCTTATCCAGTACATGACTGTTGGCTGTATCACAGATGAATTGATTCAGTGTAGGTAAATAAACACACGGATAAGAGGGTTTGTTCATGACTGAAAGCAAACGCTAACCTTGTTTTTTGTAAATCCATAGAGGCGAGTTATCATGGTGTTATGACATCAGAATACACTCATGGAGCGTGAGTTAACCAAGATATAAAAAAAAAAGATAGACAACTGGCCTCACTTCTTCAGACATAGGCCTATAATTTTGCAAGTTCTATGCAACACAGGTTTTTCAAACATCTTTTGGCTTGTCATCATGCACAAATGAAACACTCAAAGAGGCATCATGTTATACAGACAAGCAGAGCACTAACCACAACATTAGTCTCATAGTTTCACTCACCAGCATATGGTGCTCGGACAGCTGCTTTCCATAAACAGTAATTGGATTCACTTGTTTTAATTTACTTCAGTATTGTCGGCTCCATCCATAACTCACTTCAGATACATGATTATTCAAACATTTTACATCCAATTTCCTGTATAGTAATTACCCAGAGGAAAGAAGTGAGTAGTGTCCTCACACCCGCTGATGCCTGCTCCCATATCCAAGAACTGGACAGCATGCAAAGCACAGAGCCTGCAACCACACTCATTTGCATAATGCAGATCTGACAGTGACTTCTTTCCTGCTGCCAACATCACTGTCAATGGAAATAGCTGAATAGCTGTCCCTTCTACTCTTAACAATGGCAATCAATAGGGGTATATTAGCATTTAGGCACTTTATAAGCATGTGCATACATTGGTTGCAATTTAGGACATTTTTACTAAATAACTAGCACTTAACACAGTGGACATGGTTCTGTCCCCATCTCTCTTTCCTTAACTTCCTACAGGCCTCTAATCAGTATGCTGCCACTGGTCTCTACTGTTTACTCGTCTCTCTTTTCTTTAATGATGCATAAAAGTGTCCGCTATATTGCTCAGAAAGACCCATACCTCCTTAGCATGTATCTTGATGGAGGCAGAGGTCTTTTGTATAAACCCAGGTACTTTGAATGATGGTGTGTTCACTTACAATATACAGTATTACTGTTTAGCTTTGGAAATAAGTTTGCGTAAAATTACACTCACACAAACACGCATATATGTTGATAACAATTTAGCGATTCCCATTCCATTATCAATATCACTCATTTATTCAGTTCTTGTTGGGTACCCACTGGCTCACCACTAGTCACCAGTTACCATTAACCAATATAAACCTATAGGCTACAGTCCCACACACCAACACAAATCCCTATCCTAATGAGAACAAAGACATGAGCTTTCTCTTACCATTTATATATGGACACAAAGCCAGTAAACACTAAGCAAAGATGAAAACCAGCACAAAGACACTTGAAGCGATTGCCTCGTGACTGTACTGTAGAAACATGTACAGGTAGAAACAGGCTACAGCCTCACTGCTTTTGTTACCTGTTGAAGTTCAGGGTCTAGCTGCTGGGCTTGGGTCAGATTTAAGGTCACTCTGGGTTCTCGGCTTCCTTACCGTTAGCATGCTGTCTGTGGAGAGGTTGCAAAGAGCTGAAGTGGTGTTAGCAGCATAATGCAGTTGTTTCTGTCGTGGATGCAATTCTACTTTACCACCATGCTCTCATCCTTTTGTGCAATGAAAATAAAAGTAATGTCTACATCCATGCACAATTGAAAACAGCTGATTGTAACAAGTGCAAGTGATAGGGAGGCAGACTAACAATTCCAAGGAACTGAACTACTGGGAACGGGTTCTCTACAAGAACCTGTTCTCTAACCATAGGTTCCTTCGATTTGGGGTGGCAGGTTAGCCCATTTTTGCACATTTGTCACACAGAGGTATTTTCTTAATATGGAAGATGGACCTACACACTGCCTTGGTTTAAATGTAGGGACATTTCAGATTGTTAGTAGGTACACACTACAGTGTTGCTACTGGCCTTTTCAAACTGTGTACTATTTATTCAGCTCAAGCTGTTTGTTTGGGGGTTTTTTAAAAATTGTTTTAGATCGTTAAAAAAGAAGAACACAGCCTAACTTTTCTTAAACCTTTTCTCCTGAAATATGTGAACTGTAATGCTTTGTACACCATTTTCTTTCTCTTTTTTCTTGAAGGATGTTATCAGTTTATGTTGTTATCGGATTGGTTTTACTTTGATTTAATTTGCACTTTCAGGTGTTTTAGCCTTTATTGGTTGCCACCTTTATTGCTATAAAAGCTATCTGTACCAGTTATAGGAGAATATGTATTTTGCTTTCATTAGAATGACTTTTTTTTAATACCATATAGGACTTAGACCCAGCATGTATTCTAATAATAATGCATACTTTATTGATGCCCGTGGGGAAATTCCTCTCTGCATTTAACCCATTCACTCAGTGAAGCAGTGGGCTGCCATTGGGCGCCCGGGGAGCAGGGACCCTGCTTTTATGCTTCTGTTTTACCTGCATGGATGGCAAGGTTAGGTTTTCTCTTCCCAAGTAGTTGTCTACTCATATCCATTTACCCAGTTTTGTAGAGCTAGGGTTTTCACACTATTCCAAAGTGACGTGCCACACAGAATATGAGGGGCAGAGGTTAGAGAGGGTTTTTTTTCCCTTATCGCCATGAACTCTTAAAAAAACAAATCACAAAGAGGAATACAACAGAACATTTATGTGTCGAACAGAATTGTTTAAACAAAGTAATAGACACTGACTTTTCATTCCTATTATGGTCTGCCTTGTAATAGATACAGTGAGATTTATGTGTAAAATTGGTAGACAGCACCACTACAGATCCATTACCAATAGGTTTTGGCTTATTTCAAAGACGATCATACAGTACACAGCATACTAGTAATTTCCAATGAATAGCCTCAGTGGTTGAGGATGATCCCGTGTTTGCTGCTGTGTACTCTATTGCATAACTCAAAGACAACATGATTATGCCCTAATTTTTCGGTAAGTACAGCATCATCGCTGTACTTAAATTATGTCGAACTATATATAAAAAATGAAGTATAGAGAAAACCTTTATGCAGTCAGTAATCAGAAAAATCTGTTTTAGTTCTGGCAGACAATAAAATATATAAAGATGATGAGGTGGAAAGATGAGAAGCTACGATACAAGATACAGGAAAATCTTTTCAAGCATTTAGTGAACACTGGAGAATCCCTTGGACTGCACTTTCTCTACTGTTAAATTAATGTTAACAAACCTTATTATCAAAGGATGACTGAAAATATTTCAGCTGATATGGGCGGCTCATCTTGTGACTATAAATAGTCATTTTTGATTTGCCGTTGTTTCCATTAGAGGCCAGTGGTTTCATTGGAAACTGCATAATGCTGCTGGAATGAGAGCAGCAGATGCAGCCTTCAAGTGTTGTCAGGACTACTGTGTTATTCAGAGTTTCACTCATGCTTTGTCTATGACCAAGAGTAACATATCCAAATAAGCTTTTGTTTTTCTCTTTGTAAGACATCGTTAGCAGATGGTCAGTTTCTTCAGCACCGTTAATTTCAAATTATGCTCTTCAAAAGGTTTTGTAATTATATGTTGTTTACAAACAGGTGGCAAAAAAGTAGTACAAAGTTGGGATAATTTACCCCGAATGTAAAAACACAGTATTCTCTTGTAGTGAGAATAAAGCAGAAGTGGTGAAAAAAAACAACTTCCCTACAAAGTCACTCATAACTAATAAAACAAGTTCAGTATAGTATTTTCTTCCATTTTTTCTCAGGTTTTTATATAATTGGTCTCATATATTTGTATGCTTTCTTGCACATTTTTCTAAAAAATATATTAAAACGAACTGTAATTATTTGAATAGCGTGTGTTTGTGTACATCCATAATAATAAATTAGGAGCCCTTAAACTGTCATTTTTTCCAGAGGCATCAATTGATGCATACAAGACACACTAGAACAGCACCTACCTAGCAATGAAAACCTTTGTCAAGCATCATCATTAATCTATCACATTTGTGCCTACATATTTTAGATAATTCAGCCCTTTTGGACTAAGGTTGTCAGTGATTGTTAGGGGCCATTGTCTAATTAGAAAACACATTGTTTTAAAAGAGGACATTAAATACTAAACATATAAAGGGTAATTTACATCATGGAGCAGGGAAAAAACTAATAATTAAAAAATAGCTCCATGTTACATTCTCCTTCACTTACATTTGGACCTCGCTTTTCCCCATTCTAATATGAAGTCATCCAGTCAATGAGATGATGTGAAGAAGAAAAAACTCTCAAAAAAGTGTGGCATCTCTTCCTTTTTTTCCCCACACATCAACCGATTTTTCCCGCGGACAGCCTGCTGATGGGATTCCTGGTTGTAGTTGGTTAAGAAACTTAGTTATGCTTGTGTTGTAGTTATGTATGTAGTAAACTGTTTGGGCATAAAACATCGCTGTTTTGGTCCACTTATTTAAGACAGCATATCAGGACAGTGATCCTAAACATATATTATTTTTAATGGTGAACAGTGGCGTACACTTACTCCAAGAGTCATTTTACTGGCCTCAGACAAGGTTCTTATACCATGCAGAAAGTCAACATAACTGTTCTACGTCACTTTACAGTTGGATAAAGTAAAATGTGAACCCTTTGTTATGCTGATAATCTCCACTTTATGTTAGTAAATGATGCTGTCATTAATATACAGCACACATCTTGTCCACTGCTCTTTGGCCTCTGTGACAGCCAGCTTCTCGCCCATACATTTTTCAACAGCTTGGCTGTTGTTGTCCCAATGCAACCTTAGTTTGGGATGTAAGATTATATTGTTCCGTTTAAAAAAAATAAAATAAAAATAAAAAATAAATATATATATATATATATATATATATATATATATATATATATAAAGAGAGAGAGAGAGAGAGAGAGAGAGAGAGAGAGAGAGAGAGAGAGAGAGAGAGAGAGAGAGAGAGAGAGAGAGA
>VUQG01014344.1:0-13851 GCA_015106755.1 Etia nguti | reverse complement strand
AAAAAATAAAAAAAAAAAAAAAAAAAAAAAAAAAAAAAAAAAAAAAAAAAAAAAAAAAAAAAATATATATATATATATATATATATATATATATATATATATAGTTGCTGTTGTTGTTTTTTTAAAGTTAATAAAATAAAGAATTCTAATTGTTTTGAAGATAGTCGCAATCTTGGTTGTCAATATTCTGTTTCTACTGAAATTGAGCAGAAAGATGGAGCTGATACCCGTAAAGGCACCTCGTATTTCATTCTTTACTTTTATTTTATTAATTCATGGAAGTTTTCCTGTCGATATAATTGTTGTTTTAAAAAAACATTGAGGATGCAATCGCATTAGCTAGGGGAGAGCTAACAGCTAAAATATATATTTTTTATTCGCTTATTTTTACTTATTTTTTTTAGCAACATGATATTAACAACATATACAGGGCAATAATAAAATTTTCTCCTCACCTCTATCTAGACAATGTTAAGATTAGAATATTTATTTATTTTTATTTATATTACCTGCAGACTATCTCCTAATGGTTTGACCCGGCTGCTTGATATCAACTTCTTGGAATATTTTTTGTTGTAGATTTACTTCCTCTTTGTTCTCTTTAAATAGGTAATATTAGCTAACATTAAAGCTGGAAAGTTACAGAAAGACATGAATCTATCATTGCATTTTTTTTTTCAATTCCATTTTTTAGTTCTTGCTTAGCCTAGTTCATTTTATCTCATTTTATTTAATAGTAACAAAGGTAATCAAGCAGTATTTGACCTTAGTTCAGGAAGGCCTATGGAGCATATGCTGGATGCTCAGTTCCTTTTCTCATAGTTTCTTTAGTTTAAGCATTACTGTCTTCTCCATGACTAATAACTGAACTTATAATTGCCTGTACCGTTAGAACAAGTTCATCTTTGCATCCTCACTTTAAATGCCTGCTGAGGTTATTATCTTTTTTTCACTCCATCAGACGCTTACAGTTATGAATCTTAACTCCATGCCTTTGAAGCCAGTCTCACAATGCATACTTTAGTGAAGTATCTTCATCCTTTTCTACCATACTTTGATCACAAAGTAGGAGTGAGACACAAAAGATGTTAAAAGAACTTGAATTTGGACGAGTCAAGCAGAGGACAGGTGAGGTTTGCAATTCTTTCTGAATGACACAGCACAATATTATTTCACTGTTATTTATGTTTTAGCTTTGTTATTCCAGATTGCTTCGCTTTATAAAACTTGAGTCCTGAATAAAAGGAAGCCAGATATTTTCAGAATGCTAATTCTCTTATAAATTAGCTTTACTATGTGCCAAACAAAGACGATGAGAAGATATATTGCATAACTCACACTGACTTGTCGGTGGAGGTTTAATACAGCGGAGGGGTAATCCTGATCCACCAAAGGGGTTGTCCTCACCCGGCCCTGTTGCTGCTCCACATGTACTTCGACCGTATGTGTGTTTGTGTGTGAAGCAGCTCTCCTCCCAGCAGTCTGAAGCTCTCTTTAGAGCTATTTATAATCAGGGTTCTTGTTTGCACACTGGGTTGTTACCTCTGCAAGCTTATCTCTGAGTTATTTGATAGAGTAGTGAGGTCATTGGATAAAAGTGATTTCTATAAAGCAATCGTGCAACAACTGGAAATTAATGAGTTCCAGTAGCCTAATTGGTTCAATCACTTAGACTGAAACACTGCTTTATTTTCAAAATTATCCTCCCGGTGCTTGTGTCATCACGTTTACACTACATCAAACTCAGCTAACTATTCAAGCTTTGATGTTTATCATAACTATAATTTTCTGTTTACACCTACGAGTGTTAAACTGTTCATCTTCATGTTCACAACTGGTAAACTGGACCAAATAATGACACGTGTCTGAGCTTGGTGTTCCCATGGTTACAACATGATCAAATCTGAAGGGAAATTCAAACCAAAGAATTTACAGTCCACCCCAAGCTGACTATAACTTTGACAGATCAGAATTAAATGTGCATCAGTTTTCTTCAGTTTGGATTTTTTGTATGGAAAGAACTCCACAAGATTTCATGTGTCTTTTTTCCAACCACCTTAGTGGTGCAAGTTCAAACCAAAACCAAGTAAAACAATTAAAAGACGCTGTGGAAAACTGGAGTTAGGTGATATGTTTTTGTGGTTTTGCCACCTCTATAGTACCAGTACTGCTAGCCTTGTACAAAAATATCCATTAGTACAGCTTCAAAAGTGGGAGGTAAAACCACTGTGCATATCCAAAGCACATTCTACTACAGCCTTATATTTTAGATGAATCTCTGTTCGCATATGCTTACATTTTATTGTGATAGACTATTTTGCTCTGTATTTTTATAGTTTTTATAGTTATTTGTATTTCAGTTGTATTTCATTCAGCCCAAAAGCTTTGACACTTGGACACTTGTCCAAAGTGTACCTCTTTACACAACTGTATAATTACACAGTATAGCCAAGTTTATGCCATGTCAATTCTCTTTCTCATCAGTTTGACAGGCAGTCCAGCTCCTGGGAAAAGTGGCATTGCGGCTGAATGGAAAGCATTAAGAGCTTTCAGCGACGCCCCAAGGCAGGCTCATATGATACCCTGTAAGAGAGGGGCTAATATTTTACAGTCAGCTTGGTATTTACCAGAAGCTTGTAGCGTTTACCGCAGATCAAGACCAAAGTATCAAAACATTCAGAGGATGAGCGATGAACCTGCCTCTCAGCTCTCTTCCGTCTATTACAGACAAGGGGTTCAGTTGTTGGTCATGAACAGAGAACAGAGAAAAATGCACCATGTCAAAGTTTGGGGGGTAAAAGTTAGATGGCAAACATGACGTCGATGTTAGGCATCTAAAATGTGACACCGAAGAACTCATAGCCTGTGAGGCACAGCCGTGACGTAATCCATGATACATAGCAATAAAATGTAGAAAATCCTCTTTTCTAAAACATGAGAGAGAGAAGTTAGACTGTTTGATTGATGGAATTGTTACAGAGTCTACTTAACAAACCTCTAAATTTAGATCTGATTTCGTATCCCTGTTCTGAGCATGAATTTCTGGCCTCCAACCCAGGCATTACCTCAGCCATGGAGCTTTGAGTGAGTGCGGTGTGCTTGAAGACTGGGCAGAAAGGCTGCTGTCATCCAGTCGTAATAGCAACTATTGGTATGTTGAACTGAGCCCAGCCTGGAGTGTAATGGCAAAACAAGCACAATTGTTCACATCCAGATATATTATTCCTGCTGCTGCAAACTGAAAACATGCTCATGTTTGTGCCGGGCCTCTTCACGCAGGGAGGTAATGAGGGCCAGAGGGGCCAGGTGGTCTGGGTTTCCTCAAAGCTTTCACTCGTATACCTTTATTTGCATTTTGACAAATGTTCCCGTTGTGAATAATCACAGTGCATCAAGTCCGCCTTATGAGCTGTAGGCTGATGTAAGAGAAGAAAGAAAGAGGAGAAGATGACATGCACCTCTGTTGAGCTCTGGCCTTCCTTGGGATTAAGGAAGTACTTCATTTGCATTAGAAAAACATCAATTCGTTGTCAAGGCCAGTTGTTCAGCATGTAACATGGATAAACTCAATGAGCTTGGGCTGGATACAAATACGAGTTATCAATTTGTCAGACAATAACTTAGACTCCAGCACAATGTGTATTTACTCTATTCACATACCAGACTGCTTTAAGCTGCTGTCTACATGTTATTTGAAACAGGCTGGTTTTGTACTCTTTTACTTCTTAATGAGCAGCTCTTTTCTTTATCTTAATTTGCAACTCTTTCTTTGCAAATGGCAAAAATGCAGAGTTAACAACTATTCAGTAAAAGCAGCTGTGCATTTGCCAGTTTAAGAAAGATGCATTCAGGAGCTGGTGGAGCAAAAAAAAAAAAAATGTTTAAAGGACCATGACTATATTGTATTCACTGGGTCATTTAAAGTGACACACTCCAAGTCAGTACAATAATGACTAAATGCTAGACGATAAAAGATTAACTGCATTAACATATTGCACTACCACCTTTACAACATTACTTTTTTTTGGTGCCATCATTTCTAACAATAACTCTACCTTGTGTTTACTATACTAAGGGACGTATCTCGTTATGGTTGGTTCTATGCAGAGCCTACACTTAGCTTTACAGACTGTTGAAGCTGTTTACTGTTCCCAGGTGGAAGCTCTGCATTTGACTATGCAGAGCCTACAGCGAGGGCACCTACTCACATATGCAGTCCTGCCCCCGCAAAAAAACCCTACCGCATTTAGCTCTATGTTGATGATGCTACGTGTGGGTCAAAATGTGATTGGTTGGAAGGGAGTAGCAGTACCACAAATGGGAGAAAGGAAATGGCATCTTAAGCAGCATGAAAGCCATAGCCAGTGACTTCAGTGGACACAGTGGACAGATCTTTGCATATTTTAACTTTGCCCTTCTCTGCGGTTGTTTGAAGGCCCAACGACATCAAGACTGTCATTTGTGACAGTATACAAGCTATAACTCTGCCTGCAAAGTTGTCCTTAAGATCTGTGCAGGACCAATACAAAAGCATAAAAAAAGACATTAAAATACTGACTTAATCTAAGATGCCCATTTTGGGGATGTGGGAGGAATTTAATCAAGAAGGCAATGGGGGCAATTCCATACAATAAGGCCCAAAGACCAGGAGCTCCCAACCCAGCATCTTGCTGTGAGCTAAGTACTCCTAACCACTACACCAGTGCAAGTAGCTTTTGCTGAGAAGTAGCATGCTTAGCGTGACTGTTTGTGGGGACGCTAGCTGTGAGGATAAATGAAATCTGTTGAATAATTTGATTTGGAGGTTCTAACTATTTTTGCATTTTGAACTGACAGACAGAAGAAAAGCTGTCTCTGCATTCCCAGATCTTAGCGGTTCCTTTCACAAGTACAGCGTTACAATAACTGATGGAAAGGTTGGCCAAAACTGTGTAAATAAGACTAAATATGTAATAAAACACAAATTTATTTGAACTCTGTGGATTTTGAGCTCTGATGTTCCTCTTTACAATGACTGAACCATATAACCATAAGTTCGACCCAAACCCACTAACTAAACACATATGCCTCCATGGTCTGCATTAATATCTTCAGCAGGGACTGTAACCACCTCATAAATGACATTGGCAGCAAAGGCAAGGACATTAGTGAATTTCCAAGTTTTAAAAAAAAAATCATAACAGAGTGGAAGGACTGTATTTAAGATGACTGTTTTCTGATTTTCTTTTCAGTTTAATCCCACCCTTCTTGTGGCCCCTTCAAGGAAATGTACTCCAAATGCTTCTCTGAACTCTTTTTGTTAAACATCTATTAATGTTGCATTGAATCCTCCTTTGAAAAATGTGCTTCTGTTAAAATGAAGGAGCACAGAAAATGGCTCGCTTAATTTGAATGTAAAATATTAATATATACAGATCAATGAAAACATGATGTGAACATTTCTTTTCCAGGCATGAAATAAGATTTAGGAATGTGGTAATTAAAGCACTGTCAACGTCAATGATTTTCTCCATATGAGGTCTTGTTCTGAAAAGCATGACACTGTATTTCACACTTTAAATGGCATGAAAGAATTCACTGCTAACATGTAAGGAGACGTCATGTTTATGTTAAGGGTATTTCTTTCCGCAACCTGTGCAATGTGCACATTTCAAGCTGTTTCGTTTCAATAATCTCACTAGTGAATTTTGAGCAAAACAAAGAGAAAAGCGGTATCTTTTATTTATAGAAGACTTGTAAACATGCTGATCGCATGTTACGCAAATGACATGAATATTTCATGACATAACTCGTATAATGAACATTCAAAACAGATTTCATCACACTCTGTGGCCTGAGTCGCAGATGGAACAGAAGAGGCGTAGTGCGATACCCGCAACAGGCATGACTTTCAAAATTGTAGCACACTGTTTTCCTCTGAAATGAGGTTTGGGGCTCGAAGGGCAGTGAAAGGATTTCTACTGGGTTATCTGTCATCAATACTGATATCAATACTGTCTGCCAGATGATTACTCACTTGAATTTCACCCATAATGCCGAAAGAAAAAAAGATCAGTTACTAATGAATTAGATTAATGTTTTAGCAGAGAATTTATGTGACGCAGTCTTGTTGTGTTGTTCTGTTTTATAACATTCACTTGACCTTTCACCATATGCTCGAGTAGCTGCAAAGCTCCACGGGAAATTGAAAGTCAAAATGGTATGAATTCATCCACATGCTATCAAACATTTTTGCACAAATTTTCCAGTGAAATATCCAAAATACATGAAAGCACACAGTGATTCCATGAACCCCCAAAGTCCAAACTCTTATCTGGTTTTAAGATTGATTTTGGCCTTCAAAGTCCTGACATCAAACAGGGAGAAAATAGGATTTCATCTCCCAAGCTTTCACCTGCGTGTGTAAACAACGTCCAGGAGTGTCTTTAATACATCAAATGAAGTTTGATGCATATTCTCTTGCAGCCAACATAAACATTACGCTGTTGCTTTTAAATCTAGGAGGACATCTTGGGACAGCCAGCCAGGGCTTAGCGATTACAAGAGAAACTAATTTATGATTCCTTTCTTGTCTGACTTGGTAGGCTAGTTTCAGGACTGAGGAGAAACACTGCAAAGGTTTCAGCCAGCTGGTCATTACAGTTAGTGTTTCTTCAAAGTTAAATTATGTTTAAATAGTATTATTACTCATACACTTATATCCATATATTTCAATATAATGATGCATTATATTACAAATCTTGTTAGAAGCAGGCTTGATTGATAACTCCCTATTTTTACACCTGTGATGATATAACCTGAACACCTATATTATATCAAAATAACCAAAGTATCTTCACTTGCACTTCTCTCAACAAGCTTGAAACAGTATATGCGGCTTAGGATGAAAACAAGAATTACAAGTTTTCCTTAAGAACAAAATTCATTTTCTATGAAAAAATAACCATGCGTACATGAACGGTCATGTACACAAAAAGTATGCCTAATTGAACATATTTATAAAGTTATTAATTATTAATAGAATATATCTTAGTAAAGGGCCATCTCCCTACCCGGAAAGGTGTTCTTCTGAATGAGGGAAGAATCTACGGTGGCCCTGAAATGTCAAATGCACTGCAACTTAAGAAATCACCGGCAAAAAGAAAAACACTGCAAATAACACAAAACACAATGGAAATAGAACAAAAACCACAAAAGGAAAGAAACAAAAACTGAGTCTCACAAAACAGAACAGAGGTGTTTTTGCAGACATTAATATGACAGAATAGCTGCAGAAGTGACTCCCCGCTCTTCTTATCCTCCTCCCTGTCCAGGATGTGTACATCTCTATCAATGAAACAGTGACCACTGGCCTGTCGGTGTAAATACTGGACTGAGGCACACTTGGTGGTTGCATAGTGGCTGGCAGAGGTTGGACCCAAACACAGGACTAAGAAACTCAAGCAGTAAAATAATATGTGATTTAATTAAAATAACATGAAATATAAAATAATGCGAGTAACAAAACTAGGAAAATTAAACCTCAAAACAGAAACTATACTGCAAAGAAGGACAGAACCATGACGGAGAACACAAAAGAGAACAGAGGGAAACACAGACAATATACAAACAGCTGGGAACACAGCTGACACTAATCTAGACAAATGAGACAAGTGAAGTAAAACTGAAAAAGTCAAACACGATGCGACAAACTATCAAATTAAGACAGCAAGTAACACACACTGAGACTCAGACTAAGATATGTGGGCTTGACACTAGAACTGGGGTGGAACAGACATGGAGACATGACTGGGGAGACTGAAGGATAACAAAACATGGAGATGAGACTTCGACAGACATGAACAGACCAGAAATCAAGAACTATAAATACAAACTCAGAGAAAAGTGGCATGTTCGGAAACTAGAACATGATTAACTTATGCTTTCAAAGAAGTGAATAAGAAATCCAAAACAAAACTCAAACACTGGGTGGAAGACCCAAGACGATGACAAGTGGAGGGTTTATCAATGTTGGGAGGGGAAAAAGATGCTAATGTGTGTTTCCATCACATGATTTATGTACTGCAGTAGATACGTATGTGTTTCCTATTAACCATTTACTGTTAGCTTGTCACTTCCTTAACTATTCTTCATGCCAAACATAGTGGGCAAGATATTAACCCTTATGTTGCTCTCTGATGCATCCATCTGGATATGAATATGTGTGAATGTTAGTAGAAAGCCTTTGCATAGAAAGAAAAAGTGCTTGTGTGAATGGTTTAATGAAGCAAGTTGTATAAAGTGTTTTGAGTGCTCAGTGGGACTTTCATATTAACTCTGGAAGAACATTCAGAGTGTATAGTCTATATTTTAAAAAAATAAAAGAGCCATACATCTTTGTTTCAATAAAAAACATCAAAATTCTTCCTATGTAATATTCAGATGTAATTCAAATATTAAAAAGGGAACCTAATCTAAAAAAAAGATCTAAAACTGTTGAAGTCAGGAGTGTTGGGGATTTTGAGTGGACTACGATCCATTTCTGTTGCTCTACCAGGAATATGATTTTGGTCAAAAGTGAGGAAGCTTAGCTGGAGTTAATGTCAGATGAAAACTGTAAGGCTAAGAGCCCTGTTTTTAATATCATTCCGTCATTATAACTACATTAGTTGCTATTCATATATCTAGTTGCAACATTTGGAGTGTCCATAGATTTTCCAGCCTGCCTGGAAAATGTATGTAATATTACACTGTAGTATAACCAAGAGGAGACCGATGATGAATGAAGAGTAATGGTATTGAAAACACTTCACTATGAGACCAATGTTCAATTTAGAGGATGGTTGGAAAAGAACCATCATGTTTTAGTTTCTGAAAAGCTTTACCTGTTAAACACATCTGACAAACAGAACATGACTCTGCTTGCTCCTATATTTTTGGTGTACTTTGGTGTAAGGTGTCACACTCTGACTCTGTCTAATCAGAGACATGGATTGATGAAGTAACAACTAAAGCGAGAAGCAAATTTGTTCAGCATTCAACTGATCTACTCACCAGTTTTGGACAATGGTAGAAATCTTCCTATTGATTTTTAAGGGTTATTTGAGTTACAGAAATTTCCCTGCAGAGCACTGACCCCTTATTTATTCTTTGCAAGCATTTCTTACACAGATATTTATTTATTTATTTATTTATTTATTTATTTATTTATTTATGTATTTTTACGCCTTTCTACTCTTTGATCTGTTTAATGTCCATGAGAGTGGATATCCCTAATATGGTAAATTACTATTCCAACCTACTGTTCCCTGAACATTTTGATTACACCTCACACAGTACTAAAATGAAAGCAGCACCCCTAATGACAAGTACATGACCTGACCCACTCCACTCTTGGTAATGGAGTAAGTACAGCACCAAATTTGAAGTAATTTGCTGTGGAAGATTGTCATGTTAGGGCTCTATACCTGTTCCTAAGCAATCAACGGGCAGACTCTGTCCTTCAGGAAACCTACTCAAAAGGCACATCTTTAAAATCTTACTTTAAAAGTGATGTCATAAGCTACCTCCATACTGGAATCTACTCAAAGCAATATGCTGTCCAGAGACCTTAGAATGTGCAAGACATTCAGTAAGCACAGGTTCTTCTCTGACAAAATTTACAATGCCATTTTCAGAATTATGCCACAATCTCTGGGCTTTAAACTGAACTCGGAATGCTGAAGGAAAAAGAGAGAGAAGAGAGCCTCTACAGACAAGCTGCCACAACTCTTGGGGACCCAGAGTCAGAGAAACCCCCAGTTCAGTTATGTGAAGGATGATGCCTCTTTAGAAAACCAGATTATGTCAGCGATGTGGAACCAGTGGCAGCAGGAGATAAACCAGTTTAAAGAGGAGATCAGCCTCAGAGACGATGAAATCCAGAAACTGCAGAAGGGGAATGGGTGTCTCTTTGAAGTTCACCAACACCAAGAAACAGCTGTCAGGCAAAGAAGCCAAAGACCTCCAGAGAGAAAAGGACTAGTAAACACAGCTCTGTGGAGCAGAAACTCCACCTTTTTCTCTCGCTGCCACCTCCTGTTAGAGAGGGACATGAAGGAACTGCAGGAGCAGAAGAAAAAACTTGAAGGAAGAAGATATAGAAATGCAGTAAAAATACATAGAAACTGAAAATGAGAATAAGAAACAGGAAGCAAAGCGTGGAGAATATTCTGGAACTGTAGATGACAATACTAGGAACAGCTACTTTGCAACACTGTGATGACTTTTGTTCAACTAAAACAGCAAGGCAAGGCTACTGTCTGTTACTATCTTGCTACTAAGTCAGGGTAAACCAGGAAAACAGCACTCATGTCTTAGAGTGTATTTTTTTAAGGATGTCTATACTCTTTTTCCTTATTTTCTGTTCACACTATTAGAATGGTGAATGTTCATATAAATACTGAGGTCAGTGTGTGTGCAAGTAATTACTGCGAGTCAAAAGCTCAGACTTGAAACAGTTTTTTCTACTCTTGGCCCTGTATGATGTAATTTCCTATGGTGACCCTAATATGGTCAACATAGGCACGGATCTACTGTCCATACCACCTGTTTATAAAGGTTGGCCAATCATAAGACAGTTGGCATAAAGGATTTTGTTCTTAAAGGTAGTTGAACTAATGCAGGTTGTTTTAGACAGAGGGGACCAAGACCCAGCATAAGAAAAAAGGGGACTACTGTAAGCTGAATCATGCAGAGTTCAGGAGTTGAAGAGACCAGTTATCTTTTTAAGGGTTCACATAGATTAGAAAGTTGAGCTTTCTAACACTGACCAGTTAGTTCTGGTGGATATACCTAATCAAAGGATTCTCATATGTCGGTTTTGTACTAATGCAGACTCCACTGTCAGACTTAAACCAGTTACCATTCACTTCAATACTATATTATTATATTGTAAAGTAATTAGTAAAAAGTAAAGAATTAAAACTGGTTGTTTTAGTGAGAAGAAGAACAATCAGCTGGTGATTCAATGTTTCACTTTGTTTTAGGAAAAGTTGTTGAACCTTTTTATTTTAATACTTTTTCACTATACCCAGCAGAATCAGACATTAGCCACAATGTTAACAGTGATTCAGATTTTGACATTGCACTTGCTTTGTAAACTACTTCAAGTGACACGACCATCTTAGAGGAACATTAAACCCAGCATACCTCTGTGCTGCTGTGGAAATACATTTGACAGTTGGGAGCGAGATGCTTTAAGTTCATCCTCTGTTTTTTTTCTCAGCTAGTCACAGCACTGATTGCATAGGTGTTGTCTAATGAAATAAGACATCTGCAATGCACTCTGGGTACCATTATGTCCACACATACACATATACAGATCTGCACCTTTAGGACCAGTGAACACCATCCAACAGGTTTTTTGGTGAGTGGAGAGAGATGAAGGAAATGATCCATCACTCAGAGTAAACTCTAAACAGCCTAATGACACGTAGCAATATAAAATGGAAAATTCAAATAAACACCAGTGGGGCTGTTTGGAGGCACTCCTGGTACAATAGGCCAAACACTAGGCATTTGAGTAATCATTACTCGTCATAACTCAGCACGCTGGCGATGTTAAATAAACAGTATACTTCTGTAAGGCATATACAACAAGGCCCAAATTTACTTTAGCTGTATCACAGGAATCTGTGAGGTAAAGGACACTCACCAGCCATGCCAGACAATGCCTTTTAATGTCATGTCATGTCTTTTCATCAACACCGGAGCCTTTCTGTTAGGCTGTTAGAAAAACTTACTACTGTATGCCTTGGTGGCCTCAGAGCTGATTTGTGGCTGCTGTATGACATAACAAGAAACCCAAACTGTTTCAAGAACTTCAAATCTCAGTCTATACATAGTCTGTCTGATTTATAACACATCTGCGGCTCCAAGAGTGCTGTTGGACATGTTGGATCACCATTAACTAGTGTTCTTCTCTTGCCAGCGATACCTCTGTGTTTTAGTTCAACTGGAGAAAAAAAAAATCATTTTCATTGTTGCTCAAGCACGTTGTTGTTATAAGCCCAGAAATTATTTATAAAAGAATAAGCAGGGGGAGCATCTAGGAATAATGCTGACCTCATAGGTGAAGCCCTGCCTCTAATTGGCTCCTAATTGGGGCTTGATTATACAGTTATTAGGAAGAGTGCTCCACACAGAGCCAGGCCAAGCCTCATCGTGGAGGTTAACACCACTGCCAGACACTGTTATGAAGCCCAGGTAAGGTGTCACCGCGGGGCTAAAACCCAGTGGGCCTTTGTTTGGAAATAGAAATAGGGGCTATTACATTATTGCTATTCCAGAACATAATTTCATGCAATTTAATAGCAGACAAAGAAGAAAAGGCAATTCATAAATAAAGTTCTTATAGCATTACAGAGTGGTCCCTGGAATCTACCTCATGCTGTTGAACAGTAGTCAGTAACACTATAAGCTAACTTGCTTTAATTTTGTCCACCTTTTTTTTCTGATCAAAGCCCAACATTCCCATTCTTACTGCTCTGTTTTTGCCTCCAACTCCTGCAGGAGACATTTGGCTCTTTAGATGCTAAATGCTCCACTACTTCTATCAGTCAGTGTGTATCTGCCGTTTGGTTGTGAACAGTGAGTCAAAAAGATACTTTGTGAAGAAATGAAGAATGAAACATTCATCTATTCTCCTCCCCTTATCCTTATCCCTCGGGTGGGGGGATGGAGTCTATGCCAGGTACCATAGGGCGAGAGGCAGGGTACACCCTGGACAGGTCGCCAGTCTGTCGCAGGGCTAACAAATAGAGATAGGCAACCATTCGCACCTATGGGCAACTTAGAATTATCCATTAACCCAGTGGTTCCCAAACTTTTTTCGCTAGGCCCCCCTTTGTTTTACAAGAAAATCTTCGCGCCCCCTCCCCCACACAAACACATCCTCCAACTACAGACACCCATATTTTGTTTTCAAACTCCATTGTAGTTTATTTCACACCTCAAACCTTTTGTAAACGATTAAACAAATACGAGAAAACTGCAATAAATTACAGGTATAAAATAAACTATTAACTCTTTTACGCTACGTCCACACCTACACGGGTATTTTTGAAAACCCAGCGTTTCGCAGCTTTTTCTATGCGTTTGGGCCTTTCGTCCACACGTAAATGGCGTGAATCACCGAAAACAGCGATTTTCCTCCTTTTCTCCTGCCAGGTTGGAAATTTTCGAAAACTCAGCTTTTGCGTTTACGTGTGGACGAGGAATACAGAGTTTGTCACGCAACATCAAAGGTGTGTGCCTTTTTTGACGTCACGCTTTACGCCACGTTATTGTTTACATGAGATGAATTTCTACAATGACCGGTAATGCTACTGTTACTCTTACTATCTTCAGTTTTTACATGATTACAAATACACACGCAGTTACTGTCCCTCCATTTAGAAAGGCAGATGAGTCAGAGTGTAATTATTTTACATGTAGTTTCTTCCTTTGTAATAATATTCAACATTGCTATCAATACATTTTTCAAAAAATGCCTCTCTGTGCAAAATGGGTTCGAAAACATAAACAGCTGTGGGATACTGTTTGTCCGTGATTTGGACAGGGAGAACAAATTGTGGTAGGATCAGCCTGATATTATTTGTATCCCACGGTAACTTTACTGTATAAACAGCTGACATCGCCAAAATTTCAGGTGTAGTTAGTCATTATAAGAAATGTTTGTGAACTAAAAATCAAGAATGTGGGATACTGTTTGTCCGTAATTTGGACAGCCCAGCGCGTGCTCCCGACGCAGGGAAAACTAATTCTGCAGGGGAGACCTACCTTGGCACTTGTGCAGGTGAAGCCAAAGGCAAGATGTGCTTCATCATATTT
>VUQG01014343.1:25340-47533 GCA_015106755.1 Etia nguti | reverse complement strand
CTCCCCCCTTCTCCACTCCTCACTCTCACTCTCTGCATCTCTTCTTCTTCTTCTCCCTCTCGGTCACTCCCGCCTGAGCCGGTCTCCATATCAGGCAGATGAAAACATAACCTGTCACATTCCATCCCATTAAACCAGCAACAAACCATGTGGTCTACTCACATGGAGGAGCTAGGAAAGGCAGAGAGATAGACAGAGGGAGCAGTGCATCTGGGTTCGCTCAGAAGTGATGAATTATTCACAATCTTTATGCTAATGTCATTTTAATGTTAGAAACACTGAAAGATATGCAGATATGAGACACGCCGTGCAAAGTGGCATGCTCACTATAGGCTTACACCACGCACGACACGAATTAGAAATATATTTATAACCATCCATACTGTGCATACTGTACTCAAATATAAAATGTGTAATTATCCTCTGCAATACCTAATGCATTAGAGCACTCACACTGAGCCCCCAAATCTCTCCTGTGCTTTTTTTTTTTTCAAGAGAAGTACATCAGCTGCCATTTGATGTCAGGCAGAGCAGGGTAATGACAGTGCACTCACTTGTGCAGTCATTAGCCCCGCTTAATGCTGGGAATTAACACAAATTAAGTGAAGTTAAGTACATGCATTAGGGGAGCTTGTTTGGGGAGAGCTTTTCACTTTTCTGCGTAGAGCTGGCTTGTTTCTGGGATGTTGAGCAAAAAGCCTGCACGGGAAGAGAGACACAAAAGTGAAGTGCAAACATCCTCCTTCAGCTTACAGCATAGGGTCAAAACTCACTGAGGACTGATTAGCAGTCTTAATGGAGCTCTAAGGACACCTAGTGGTCATGTTAACGCCACCGGTGCGTAATCTCGGCAGTGAACCCTGTGTCTTGTAAACTGGTGTTTTCATAATTATATTCCTCTGTGTAATTTTGGACATATTTTGTTATGAAACTTCAAGTTGCTATGTTGATCTAATGTATGACAGTCGGCAGAGCGACTGTGAAAGCACTGAAGCTTTTCATTTAAATGTTTCCCATTGCAGTTAAGAGTTTTTACCCCACATAATTATGCCTTATGTGCCTTATTCAGACTGGTGTTTTTGTTGACTGTGGCACTGCTAGATTAAACCGACAGGAAAACAGGAAGAATATATTTTAATGCTCTGCTGAGCTAACATCATAAACACCAAGTGGAGTGGATTCATTACAACACAGGAGATTTGCCCGTTAGAGACGAAACTGCTGTGGGCTTTTCGAAAAGAGGCTAACATGATGAAACTGACAATCTCTGAAATCCATTTGGACCTTATTCAAGATTATATCTTTATCTGAGCGACTGCAGATTATTGTCCACAGAGAGGTGTGCTAAAGCTGGATTATCCACTTGTTGGGGATGCATCTGACCTGATGGATGCGGCATGCCAGCCTCACACGCCCTTACATCTGTGTGTGTTTTTTCTACTTTTTGGCAAAAGACGAGATGGCATTCGAAATGACACCAAAACCTCTCATCCTCAGATTACCATGGTTAGTGATCCGCATATGTGGATAAAAAAAATGAAGTCTCAATCATTATATATGCATTTGAGAGGAATACACGACATGTGGCCCCCCCATCCCCCAAAGCAGCCTAATTTACATCAAAGGCAGTTCAGTTTAAAGTGCTGCTTGTATTAACTAATAGCAATTTATTAAAACATACAAAAATCCCACCATTTAGATACACATAGATTATTATTATTGTTGTTAATTTCACACCAGGACATAAAAACGCACAACAGCGATGGCCGCCTTATGTGTTCACCTCGTGTTCCACCTCTTCTGGTTCCTACTAGGGTGGAAGTCTACCACCATTTGGGAATCTGGAATACAACAAGTGTAAACAAACTTTTAGCTTACTCTGAGTTCTTTTCAAAAGTTTTCCATCAGGAAAAATAAGGAGAAAAAAAATCATATATACACTGTTTTGTTTTCACCAACCTGCTGTCTTGTTCTTGTTGTCTGTTCCCAGCAGTGGTAGGAATGTTGCTTCCTGTTCTTCGGTTGTGTCTGAAGTAAATATCAGTTTGGCCACTTCGAGCAACGTTACTGTGTTTGTGCTTCTTACCTGGGTGGGGAGTTAATACAGGTGGGATATAAGATATCACTGAAACGTCTATCATTCTTACTGCGACAGAGCATGAAGGAGAATAACTAATCTCTATATATCAAGTTACACATCCCAAATGAAAGCGTGATATTTTTACATCAAGAAGAAAAAGAAACCCAATTCCAAGATGTTAGGACACTGTGTAAAACTAAAAACCGATTACAACAATTTACAAACCCCATAAACCAATAATTTTATTTACCATGGAACACAGTAAATATCTCAAATGTTTAAACTGAGAAAATTGAAAATTTTAAGGAAAATATTTACAAATTTTGAAGGTGATAGGAGCAACACCTTGTACAGGGGCAACAAAAGGCTGGAAAAGTAAGTGGTACTAAGAAGAAACAGATGGAGGAACATTTTGCAACAGTTTTACCAATCTACAAAAAAACTCAACATAAAATTAAGAAGACTTTTAATATCTCATCTACTGTACATAATATCAACAAAAGATTCGGAAATTCCAGAGATATCTCTGTGCACAGCAGAGATATATTGGACGCCTGTGATCTTCGGGCCCTCGGGCGGCACTGCATTAAAAACAGGCATGATTATATCATGGAAATCATTGCATGGGCTCAGGAACACTTTCTGAAATCATTGACTGTGACCACAGTTCACTCCGCCATCCACAAATGCAGATCAAAGCTCTATCATGCAAAGAAGAAGCCATTTGTGAACATGATCTGTCTTCTCTGGGCCGAATTTTTTTTAAGATGAACTGAGGCAAATTGTGAAACTGTTCTGTGGTCAGAGGAATCAAAATTTTAAATTGTTTTTAGAAATCAAGCATGACAAATCCGCCAGACTAAGGAGGAGAAAGACAATCAGCACTCAGCCTCCATACAGGTTTTAGAGCAACATATGCACCCATCCAGACATCTTTTTAGCAAGACAATGCTAAACTACATACTGCACCTATTACAACAGCATAGCTTCATAGTAGAAGAATGCCATGCTGAACTGGCCAGCCTGCTGTCCAGACCTTTCACCAATTGAAAAGATTTGGAGCACCATAAAAGCAAAAATACAAAAGCTCAGCAGATCCAGGACTATTCAGCAGTATATTCGTCTCCCAAATGTCCAGCAGCTGATCTACACATCAGTTTCCAGATGTTTACAGACTGTTGTTAAAAGAAGACGGACTGCTACACAGTGGTAAACATGGGCCTGTCCTGACATTTTTAAATTGTGTTGCTGCCATCAAATTGAAGAGATTTTTTTTCTTGATTGGTACATTTTCTTATTTTTAAACTCTTATGTGTTCTCTGTGATCTACTGAGATTTGCAAAATATTTCACTCTATTCTATTTATACTTTACACAGCATCCCAACTTTTTTGGATTTGGGTTTGTATATTATACTCACATTTGTATGTGTCATTTTCTTCGTCTATGTTATTTTGCAGGACATTGTGCCCGTGCATCATATTCTGTGTCCCTCCGCTTACACTCATTACTCTTAGAGTGGGGTTGTGGGGCACGAGCAGTCCAGGTAGGTTAATTTCACTTGTAGGAAGGAGAGCTCCGGGATGATGGGAGTATGGCTTTAAAAAAAGAGGGGAATAAGGAAAATGGACATAATTCTCCAGGACAGAACTGATGTGAAGCATAACATGCAAACATGATCTATTCAGGGCATCTAAGTTCCTCACTAGTATATGCATCCTAACCCAAAACATTTTTTCTCCACTTTCCTATCTCTGCTGCTGTCCATGGTCCATGCAATGTGTCCACTCCACCCTACACACTTGCCAGGGGACTGGAGATTAGATTGCTTGCTGTTCCACATATATAAGCATCTTATAGGCCAACAGTAATTACTACGCATAAATAACAACATTTACATTCAAGCAAAGCAGCTACAGGCACAGATTGAGAGTGACAACTCAGATGGCATTCATGAGAGTCAACAGAGGGAGGGCTGCGTTTGTGTTTTTAATGAGAAAACCCAGGATCTCTGCTCATTTCCATACTTACGTCTAACAAGCAGAGGGGAGTCGTGTTGACCTGGCTAATAGGGGGTAAATCCAATGGTGCATTATCGGCCGGGCACATTTCATCTAATCAGCAGGATGATGCTAGCAGGCTTAGACCGCTTTTAATACAGTGCTGCGGGAGAATTACTGTCCTGGTTTCTCATTACATGAACATTAAATCAGTCATACTGAAAGAGTTTGATCCCAGATTTCTATTCAGGGTGGCTGTGGTTTGGATGTTGGCATTTTGACTCTTCCAGCTGGACTACATCTTACATGATAAGGCCCATTATGGAGAGTACAGTAGGAGAGGATAGGGGTTCGTATCTCAGCTATACGCTAACCTTATATGTATTTGTTAAAATTTCCAAAGACTGAGGTCAAGAGTGTCTCTCACCTCTCTTAGAAGCAATACAGAGGGAAATTTCAGTTTTGCTGGCCCAAAAGTAAAGTTAAAACATATCTTAAACATAATCTTTGGAAAAAAAATTACTGTGTAACAATTAATAGGTGTGACGACTCTGTGCGTTGGATCGAGCATGCATCTGTACAGTTCTCACTGATGGATCGGCATTGAGGAGTTCCACCCTGGTTCTTTCCTCCAAAGTGATGTCCACACCATCTAGGACCTGCAGCTGGGGCAGGCGAAGCACCACCGCTGGTCTGTGGACAGAACTGCGTGCCACCTGAAAAACAAAACAAAACAAAAAAGACAAACAAATGTTTGGTTAAACAGTCTGGTTATCAACCACTCCTCAGAAATATTAATTCTGGAGATGAGCACAGTCTGCTTTGAGACATCTGGGATAAATATGATGCTATGTGGCTCCCAGTGTATTTACCATGTTCCCAGCAGCTATGCCAGTGACCCAGCTGACAGCAGCACATAGGTCCCTTCCCAGCTGAGGGCACCCTGTATGCCAGCATATAAACCAAGCCTGTCCAGCCACAGGACTGCCTGTTCCTGGAGGATGCTTCTGCTTTGATGAGGTTGTGAGTGCGTGCCAGTGGATGTCCATTTAAAAAGGAAGAGACAGACTTTGGCTAGGGAACATAGCTAAAGGATCTCATGCGGTCAACAGCAGGAGGTATTGTCTCTAGGGTGGCTGTTGGCCTCTACCCCCTGGCAGGATTAACCCCGCTACCACCACCACCCCCACCGCATGGGAACAGAAGGGGGATGAGATCGAGCAGTAAAGAGGCTACCGCAGCTGAGCATTACCCAGTGGACAATAGACAGGCCCTGGGCTGCAGGCTCCGCTAAGGCCTGCATGAGCTCCAGATGGGTGATGTAACAGGGCCAATAGCGCGCAGCCATTTGGTCAACAAATTTGTCTCTGATGCCAGCCAGTTTCAGGCACAGCAGACGGTCCATCGTGTAATCACTTAATTTGGAACCACAGAATTACCCCGTGTTAGAGTATCGGATTGTGAAAGTGAGAACTCGGCGTGCTTTTGATCAGTTCAAGATATGTCCTGTGACTGACAGCAAGCAGATGCAAAAAAAAAGACAGAACCCACCTAATGGACAAACTGCCTATAAAACTCGGTAATACTCACAGAATTGCCAACAACAGAGAGCTCCTTCAGGCAGGGAAGAGCTTCTAATTTGTCAAGCTCGGCAATGTCCTGCAAAGAAGTAGAGAAGCAAAGAGGCAAAGATTATTTTAAAGTTCTTTTTTACTCATAACCCCTCATTTAGCTGTTCTGTGCTATGTGTTGATAACAGAGGCATTTGCATCAGGGCTGAACCTTTCATAATTTTGGTGTGGGCAGGATGGAAGCAGCTGATGGGAGAGATTACATGTGTGAGCCCTCATTAATCTCATGAGAGACTTTGGGCACGCAACAGGCCATGGGGATGTTTTCTCTCATTCCCAGCTTTATACTCGGACTTGGCTGTGATTCAAAGACGCCCCCACTGTGAGGACTAACGCTCTGGATGATTGCCGTATTTCTATGTCTTAATTGAATGCGTGAAAACATTAAGGAAGTGATGGGAAGAAGGAACTGGCAACAAAAGTGCAAATCACTCGCTCTGTGTGAGGAGATGCAGACCGAGAAGCTGATTACACGTTGTCCTGATTGTTCCCCCTGATTCTTTATACACACGGCCGTGACCTTCAATCAAACTTGATTCTCCTTAATGCGACCCCTTGCATGCCACAGTGGGTAGTAATGACTCATGATTACTATACTTCAAGTCTTACTTTGCAAATGCAGGGAAAAGTAATACTGCTGCACAGTGAACAAAATACATCTGACACATGTGAACCAATCAGTAAAAGTTGGTAGTAAATCAAAAAACTGCACAAAAGATGGCTGTGACCTCGGTGATGACCTCAAGAAATCACGGCGTTCTGAGTTATTCAGGCAGTTTAATTGAAAATGCCATTTTATTAAAATTGTGAATATAAACATTTTTTTAAAATCTAGCATGCGAGGGGGCTACTACTACTGCCTCCGCTGAAGCTGAATACCTGCAGCTTGTTCATGTCTAGGAAGAGCTTGCGAAGCTCAATCAGAGGATTGAGATGGTTCAGCTCCCGGATCCGGTTCTCTGCCAGGTGCAGCTCTAGCAGGAGAGTCTGGGCTGCGAAAGAGTTCTTGGTCAGAGTTTTAATCCGGTTTCTGTTCAACACAAGCTCTCTGAGTTGGTGAAGCCCTTCCAAGCCTTCCACTTGGTTTATCTCATTGCCTGTTGAGAGACCAAACTTTAGAAAATCAAAACAAACAGACATCTCAAACAGTACCCTAATATTTCTATATACTAACTACTAGAGTAAATTGCACACCCTGAAGAATATAAAAGGCAGAATTTTGGGGCCATATAAACACTTCTTGGGTATTTCTTGCTTGACTCTGCTGTAAACAGTGCTGAAATTACAAACTGAGCTTCCAAAGGTTTCTAAGAAAGAAAAGTAGGGTTGGCTTTGTGGGACAAATCACCCTGGCAAGCAAAACTCAATCAAAAGCTGTTGAAAAGAAAGTCAATCATTCTTTTCTTCACGTCTCATCCCCCACCTGGCCTTAGGTCTATAGGGGAGACTTTGCTCTTTGCGCTTGCCTTTTCACAGCCTCTGTGCAGTGCACTTTTAAACGGCTTCCAGAGAAAGGGGTGGCAACGTCAACCATACATACCTTCGAGGAAGAGTGCTTTAAGATTGGTGAGCCTGCTGAGCTGCAGATTGGCCATATTGGAGATGCCATTGTGACTCAAATGAAGCACCTCCAGGCTTCCCATCAGTGGCTCCAGGCTGCCAGTGGGCCCAGTATCCCTTAAACACAGTTAGAGAAAGGCCGTTTGAAACCGTGGTGGTTAAACGAGCACCTCGCTGTCCCTCCCGCTGCCACGTCTAACTGGTCAGACCTCACAGGTGCAGACCACATCAAGGCAATCACAGTTTGGCTAAACAAAAGGACGGCTCTCACAGCACTACATTGTGTAGTGGTTCTGCACAACAAATATTTCATCTAAAGTTTATATTAATCTACAGACTAAATATGTTTTAATTGTTTAGTTTATTGTAGTCTTTACCTCAAAGGAAATGACCCATTTTAAATGTTTACTTTTTTATATTAAAAAAGAATTTCTCTGACTGAAAATAAATTCATTGGAGTTTGTCAGCAGCTTCTGTTAAATTTAAGGCAGCTCACACATTGGCTGGTCAGTGCTGCCCCCTCATGGTTAGACTGCACAAAAGCTCTTTTGAAATACTTTAAAAAGAAGCTTGTTTTTGCACAACACCCATAAATAAAACTACATTATATTACCTGCTGGCTTTAGATGTGCTCTGTTGGCTGTAGCCACTGGAGTGCACTTTGCTGTACAGTATCTGTCTGCTTGTCAGATGAGTCTGAGTCTTCTGCCTGGGCAGAATTGACTCGATGTGGTTATAGTTGAGACACAGAGCCTGTAAAGAATACAACGTAAATTATTTCTTTGAACATGCTGCATTTCCAGCCAGTGTGTTGGCATTTGGTGCACTGTGTACTTTGATGTTGGGCAGGTGGATGAGGCCGGAGAAGGATGTGAGGTTGCTATGGTCTAAGTTGACGCAGCGCACATTACAGAAGAGGTCTGGTGGAGACAGATCAACTATCCTGTGGGAAGAAAAGAGAATTTTCTTTAAGGCTTTAACTTTCTTTATCATCTGTTTTATTACAAAACTGTTATTACCTAATGGAACAGGCCTGAAGGCTTAGGTGTGTGATTTCCATGTAGTTTGAGTGGCCCAGCTTCTCTGCCACTGTGTCGGTGGTCAGTCTTCCCATAAACATATTCTTTGCGCTCTCACACTCACTTGCTTCCTAGAGAAAACAGCAGAAAAGAAGAGCAGTTACAAAATACTGGAAACAACCACTGTAATATGATTTTTTAAGCTCATACCACTGCAATTCCATCCAGAGCTTTGAGGAAGGAGAGATGAAAAACTACATATATTCGATAGTTTTCCAGTTTCTCCACTAAAGGGTTCCCACAGAGATCCAGGATGATGAGGTTTGTCAATCCCTGAAAAGCAAAATGGTCACATATGCTCACAACATAATTTTTTTTTTTAATTAAAATTAAATTCTACTCTTCACCTTCTCATCCATTTTTAAATGTTAACTAGATCCTCACTTTCAGACAGTAGATGTCTCTTGACGTAGAGATCTGGTTGCTGCCGATGTAAAGTTCAAGGAGAGACCGAAGTCTCTGGATGCCATGAAGAGAAGCAATACAGTTGTTCTCAGCTGACAGAAAAGACAAGCTGGACAGCTGGTCGAGAGCTGAGACGTCCAGACTGGTTAGCCGATTCCCATCTACACTCAGTTTATTTAGGCAATGCAGCCGTGTGAGGCCTGAGGAAACAGCGAACAAAGACAGACACGGAAACAATGACGGCACTGTGCTATGTGTGATTTCTCCTTGGGAAGCGGAGAGTGCGACTGACCACTGAGTGTGCAAATACTGTTGTTGTTTAGGGACAGTTCTTTCAGCTTCAGGCAGTTGTCCAGGCCCTCGACTTTTGAAATCTCGTTATCATTAAAGGAGGCCCAGCGCAGGTTCACCAGCTTACTTAGATTGATCATCTTGGAAATCCTCTGGTTGTCAAGATTCAGGGTGGTGATCTGGTCAGCAATTTGGTAGACACAAAAGGTAACAAAGATCAACATCATCCCGCCTAGTACCGTTCCTAAAATTTTCAAACTTTTTTACTGAGAAGCCCACATGATGAAGCTCACTTTTGCAGTCCAGTCTTGTTCCAGTTCTTTACCGAGGCCCCAGGGTGATGGACTCAAATGACACAGGAGCTGGGCTGTTGACAGTAGACTAAGACTGCGGGGACGGTCACTCTTGGTACGCGAGTGTGCCAGGAGAGATGCCTACGAGCAGTGTCAATGAGTCTGATTGAATTACCATACTTCAATTAAAACATTTACTTTAATCCATCAATTTTGGATTTGTTCATATAAACGACGTCTCTTTACATAGATCAGCTCAACCAAATAAAATCTAGTATATCAGAAGGAATATTGACAAAATTTTCACCTGGTTAATTTTGGAGCCAGCTGCTATCTGAACAGCTTCAGCAGCCTCCTCCTCCGCTACCAGCACATCATCCAGGTGTGTGAGGGTCATGAGATGGCCTAGTATCGTCATCCTGACTGCCTCGGGCTGGAAGAAGGGAAACATCTTCACTCCTACATGTGCATTACTTCTACTATTTGAGGCCACTTTCAGTGGTATAGTTTGAAACATAGACTCAGATTCATATTCTTAATATATATTCTAAGCATATACATAGTATTACTATTGCTGAGGTTCAACCTTGAATATTTTGATTTATTTTTTCTATATCATCACAGCACACACCCTGTTCCAAGGATTGTATCGGGTGTCCAGTTTCAGCAGAGCAGGTGTGTGTTTTCTGAGCACAGCTGTATCCTCTCTGACCTTGGTCAACTTGTTCCAGCGCACATCGAGTTGTTTGAGTTGTCCCAGCCCCCGCAGACCTTCCAGAGTCACCAGGTGGTTAAAGCTAGCATCCAAAAACTCAAGGTTTGGCTGTAGTTTAGGTAAGAGAGCAGGTGAGAGTTCCACTTTATGGCTATGCAGCCACTATTCAGTTTCACAATTACCAGAGAGGGACATCATAAAAGAAGCATTCTTTAACTTAAACACACTCTTAAGTGTTATCTTAACATTATTTTGTATTACCATGTGAGAAATGTCATCAAGGTGTGTGAACTCATTGAAGCTGACAGTAAGATGCCTTAGAGCCGTGAGGCTGGAAATCTCCTTTATGTTGCTCAGGCTGTTGCCATGAAGGTTAAGCACCTGGAGATTCAATGCAACAATGATGGTTCAAACTGAAATGAAACTGCTTCAAATTCAACCTCTTATTTAAAACGGCAGAGCACTTACTGTGATTTGACTGAGGACATTGGCTCGGGCAACACTAAGCAGAATTTTATCATCCAAGCTCAATAACCTGGGCTGATGTTTCGGAACAGGTTCCCTGTTGAGGACTTCTTTGTCCAGAGCAACATCCCTGGAACTATCTCTGTCTGTGCTGTTGCTCAGCAGGGTAGGGTTGTCTTTATCCTAGACAAGGCAAATCAAAATGTTTACAACATGTACTGCCAACAGATGCAATTTTTTTTACTTCTTTTTTTAAATTAACATCACAGCTGAAAGAGAGACATAAAAATCAATTACTCCACTATAGATAGGTGGGGAGCAGCCGACACATACTCATCATAAGGCATGCACAGAAACATAACCTGCACAAACAACTGCAATTTCATGTTTTTAAACTCTTGTTTAGTTTTCCACATAAAAACAAAGCCATTAAACCGAGGGATGTAGCGTGAAAACTGCAGCTCAGTTGTCTGATCTCCAACCTCAATAAAAAATGTCCTTCATCTATTTAGAGGCTTCCAACCAATGCAGCTGACTCTTAGAAATAATGACGGCGCATATTTTAGATCTGTCACAGACAGCAGATGAATGACCTGCTCTGTACAGACAAAAGTAAACACATTACATGATAATAATTCAAGAACCAAAAGTCAAACTCCAGATCTGCCCCCAGTTTTTCTGAATAGGAACTTTAAGTGCTTGATCTATGGCACCCAATTTATGATGAATGCATTGAAGGTTAGCTGAGGTTCAGTACCTTGCCTACGAGAAACATGGGCATCACCAAATTTGTGACTACTGAATAACCTGCACTTCCTAAACCATAGCCATTGAAACTAAGATTAAGGCATTTTATTGCTTTAAATAATGCAGCCATTTTTCAATATCTAAATATTAAAAGATGAAGAAACACCTCCCCAAAAAACAACTGTGTTTCATCCATAACAGTCAAAGGAATGTATGCAATAAATTACCCGAGTGATGTATTCATAATATATGATGTACTCGGGCAGGACAAGTTCGTTGTCAAACACAAACCACTGCCTTCGACGGGGACTGCACTCAAGGCCAGCGTGTGTTTTGGTGGAGCCGGGTCTTTCTGAATGAAAAGGACACAGAGATGTAAAAATAATAGGGAGTGCAGAAATGAACAACAACAATGACAAAAAAGCAACTGCTGTTGTTCCTTTTAATTCAGTGAATACCTTCACTCATTGCAGATCTGTGCTTCGTCTCCACACTGCGATACACAGAGTAAACTTTAGGATAATTGCTTCTGTCCACCGGTTCTCCATCTCGGATGGGCATGCTCTTACCCACAAACACTTTGGAAATAATGACCTGACCTACAAGCAAAAGAGCATTAGCTGTTTAGCTTCTTAAAAAAACAGCATAAAAACATAATGAAATCAGTAAAATGACCTCACCGTGCCTGAAGGGTATCGTATCCATGCTGGGTTTAATATCACCTTGGCTGGCCTGGCGAAGTGCGTACTCAATTCTGGGCTGCTCGCTCACACTTAGGCTATTGGATAAAGGTATAGCACCCTCTTTTCCCATGGCCTAATTTAGAGAGTCATCGTGTAAAAGTGAAAGTGTGACTTTATGTGAGAATAACACAAGTCACGTAGATTCTTCTGTAACCCTGATGTGGTTACTTCTCCATACAGACACAAGTCAGGCACACATAAAGTTTCACACAAATAGAAATTTCCCTCATTTTAATATTCATTGCAATCTGCTCCATAAATGAGCATAATAATTTCTTTTTGCACATATCGTTTACTGCACTGTGTACAAGTGTGCAGGTGTTGAATGATAAACTGCCTAATGTGTGGCTAATTAGCTTCAATTCCTCCCGTAATTGTTAGTGGAATAAATGTGTGATTGGAGCGAGTGCATCCTTTCTGGTAGTACACACACCTTCTGCTGCTCTCTTGTTTTGAAGCCTTCCTGGAGAATCTGCAAAGTTTCATCCTTCTCGCATTTTTCGGGGTCAACTACGTAGAATAAATACTCCAGCTGACGTCTGTAATTCCTGCTTAGAAAGAATTGTGTTACCGTATGAACACAACATAACATAGCCGTTAAAATCTTGTCATCAACTGTTTCGTGCCTTACTGGGAAGATAAATCTTCGCTGGCTAGCAAACTGTGAAGCTTGTCCTCGAAGCAAAGTCTCAGTGCACTATTGTGGATGCGGATAACTCTATCCACCTTAATATCAGTGATGCCATATATTTTGTAGTCTGATGGAGAGAAGCGGGAAAGCAGGAGGTCACAACACGAAGTAAACCTGCCGGTCAGAGCAAAAAAAAAAAAAGAAGGAGAGTATATTTCCCATCTGTTACTGTGAATTGCACAGTGGTTACAGTTACAGTGGATGATATCGAACAGTAAAAGTACCAAGGATCTGTGGAGCAGCCCTCCTCCAAACGGATATTTCCAACACTTTCTAGCTCCATCAGTAGAAACTGCACCGTATACTCCATCCTGTTCGTGGCTCGGGCCAAATCACACTCATACCAGATGTGAAACCTGAATATAATATAAGGAACATCAATTTTTCATCTTAAAAGCACAGTTTAGCTCTGTGCTGTCCCCTAAGAGATCAATTTACATAAAGCAATAATACACTGTCTCTGTATCTCATCAAAGATGCAAACTCACTCATCTAGCCTCCTGGTCCATAGTTTCAGTCGTTCCCTCAGCGCTTCAATCTTAGCGAGTACTTTGTGCTCTGTGGCTGGATCCTGACTGATGTCACTGATTGATTCATTTCTTTCTGTTAAGCCTTCATCCAGGTGGGGTGGCCCTTCTGCTACGCTTTCTGACAGGCAGGCAGGCTTCTTGCAACTAACCAGCCCCACGGAGAGCTCACGTTCGAGCTAGAAATGCATCCAAATTAAAATCATTCTGTACACACAAACAGCTGAAGCTTTTTAAAGCTGCTACAAAAAGACATTTTATGGAGTGTACATACAAATTTAAGGGCACGAGTGAGAGTCTTGATGCATTCTTCAGGTGACTGCGATAGAGTTTTCTTCCTCTCTGTCAGACTGAGCCGGGTCTCTGCTACTTTCCTCTGAGCTGTGCGTACACGCATATTGTAGTACATCATTTTTTTCATCACTGCAGACTAAAAGAAAAATAAAACAACTCTTATTTCAGGCTAAAAAACTAAATAAGAAATGCATCAAATATAACTGTTAAACATCTTTGTAAAAACTAAAATATCAAATGTGACAAAGTGAAGAAAGAAAAAAGAAAGAAAAATAAGAAAAGAAAATAAATCCACTAAAAAATATAGGCTGTTTTTATAGAAACCTAGAAGAAATACTGTAAGGCAGGGGTGTCAAACATAAGGCACAGGGGCCAGAATCAGCCCACCAAAGACTACAGCCTGGCCCACTGAACGGCTCTGGAAAATGTGAAGGAGGACATAAATTTTAGAGTTTTAACTGTATTTTTAAAAGTTTTGCAGCTTTTAATACAGATAAACACCAAATCAAATAAAAAATACACAAATAACAGAAAGTTCCTGTTTTTTCCTACTATAGAAATTTAGTTTTTTTTAAAAATATATTATTAATATGTATGTATTGATTCACAGACAAAGAAGAAAAGAAATTCTGTCAATTAACAAAAGATATTCCATTTAATACCAAACTTTTTCTGTAATTTTACAAATTTATTTCTAACAATTTAAGCCCAAAGCATTGTTGAAATTGCACTATTTTTTCTTGTACAGCTAAACTTCTTTATGCTGACAGATCGGAAGAGTTTCACTCGTCTGACCCACTTAACATCAAAGTATGCTGTACATGAGCCACGATGTAAAATGAGTTTGACATCGCTGCTTATAAGGGATTTAACCAATCAATTAGTTCTGCAGATCTTGGATCTTATCAGTACCTCAGCTGCTTCCTTGATTTGCTTGCTGGAGACGTCGTAGATGTCGAGTCGCTGGAGGCTTGGCACGTGGTAAAGAATGTGCGTGTCATAGTTACAAAGGAGACACACCGGGTTTGGGGTTGATGTGGGGTCTTTCAATGCTAACTCACTCAGACGGGGCAGTCGGGCAAGCTGGCTCAACTCCTGTTACAGCAAAAGATTCAAGACTGAAGGTCAAATTTTAAGGCTCTTACATCAACAATCCCATTTGTTCACATCCAGCTCCCAGGTCTCTCCAATACTACTGGCAAAGATCTCTTACACATCCCAAGGTCATGCTTCAAACAAAAAGGTGACAGAGCCTTTGCGGCCGCTGCTCCACATTTGTGAAATCAATTACTGCATGACATAAAAAGACTGCCCCCCCATCTCTGCTTTTAAATCTAGGCTCAAAGCCACCTTTATTCTCTGACCTTTCCAGTCCACTAAGCTCCCCTCTGCTTGTTGTTGTTGTTATGTGTCTGCACATTTGCTGTAAGCCCTTTAATCTGTACTCTGTCTTCGATTTTTACTTTTTTATTTGATGTTTGTATAGAGGATTAGATCATTTGTGGAAAACTTGGTCAATGAAAGCTATGTTTACCTGTGATTTCTAAAAAATATATTATTTACTTACTAGAAGAGCAAAGTTTCTGCATATCCTAAGTACGTTTATCCTAAAGGACACTATTTTTTGTTGTTGTTGTTCTGAACAGAAACAGAAATTTTAAAGTATTTTAAACAAAGACAGAACACTGCATATATTTTCCCCCCCACAATATAATAAATCACATTTCCAGAAGTCATTGCAATATTAGTAATTATAAAGAAACTGTCTTGATTGCTGCATACTGAAATGGATGTTTCGATACATCGTCTTGACAATTGCACTTCTATTCTTCTCTGCATTCCCTACACTTAAGAAGAGCTAAAAAAAAGAGATGTCACATTGTATTGACATGGTAGCAAGATTTGTGTCTTGATCCTGCAGTTACGGTGGGCACTTTAGAGTGAATGGTGATAATCGTGTTTTTTATAACAAGCCGGGTGCAGAGAAAAAGGTGGAGATCTGAAGCGTTATGTCAATCAAAGAAGGAAACACAAAACTTTTCTGTGTTTCTTGACAAAATGACCTTGAACAAACAATGATCAGAGTCATCTGAATGAGCCTGGCAAGTACACCATCAAATGTATAATATAAAACTGCCAATTTGAAAAAAAGGAAAACCTACGTAATCTTTTAGGAATGTATATCACTAAACATATAATGGCAGAAATCAAAATTATACTGCCTAATACCTTATTGAAGGTCTTGTTGAGACAGCATATTGTTGTAACGATTGAAAAACCGAACAGACCCAGACCCCGACGTTTCACAAGAATTCAGAAATGCCCTTTGTCAAGCCACAGATTTGAATAAGATAATAAGCTGGGTTAGGGCTAAAGGTGGATAGCAGGAGCAAGATCTGAGGTGTTAAGCCAGTCAGATGCAGAGATACGAAACCTTTTGTGCTTCCTGTCAAAATGTCCTTGGAAAAACAATATTCACGTGTGCTGTGAAAGCGCTTCTCGGCTGAAGCATGTCTAAAATGTGTAACTAACACAAACCTGCACATTAAAAAAAAAACAAAACTCTTAGGCAGTCTCCTAAGATATATTATTTAAATAAATGCATTCATGAATGTATATCATTGAATGAGGAATGGCAAAAAAAATTTGAAATTATGCCGCTCAATGCTTCAATAAAGGTCCTGCGTTGCACGCCTGTTGTTGAAATGATTGAAAATGTGAACTAGCCGAGACCCCGGCATTCTCCCAAGAATTTAGAAATGCCCTTTTGTCAGACCAAGGATTTTAATAAGATTTTACAAAATAAGTAAGAAAAGTTTTTAGAGAAAGTATTTCAAAAGCATGTTTTCATTTTGAATCTTACCTTAAAGGAGCTGATCTTGTTTCCAGACAGATTGAGTTTCTGAAGGTTGACATTAGGATCAAGGCTGTGCCCTTAGAAGAAGTTAAAAATTATTTGATTGCCATCATTATTTTTCACATAGCTCGCCGAATCTCCATCAAACTGAACACAAATTACTCTGAGAACATACCGATCTTTTCAATAATGTTGTCAGCAAGGTTTAGTTCTTTAAGGTCTAGAAGTGTGTCCAAGCCCTTTAAGAGAGAAAAACAACAACAACCACATGGTGGAGACTATGTTAAGCCTTTCTGAAGGTCTTTCAAAGTTTTACTTTGGAAATTGGACAATTTTTTACTCTTGTTCAGTCCAGTCCTTATACCCGATCATTTTCAGAACAATGTTTGTTTGTTTAGCCACTCATCACTGACCTGTGAGTTGTTCAAGTATTTTAAAAAAGCACCTAACTCACCATCAGTTTTTGATCCACCATCCAATACCATCTGGAAAGTATCTGATTGGCAACTGCTTTATTTTCCAGCAGTGATCCCAAACACAATGCCAATGCAGTGAAAGTCTACCTGGTCATACTAAGATGGTCATATCAAATATTGACTTTCAAGCTTTTCAGAATTGTACAAACTCTGTTTTTGACATATATTATCATATATGTTTGCATGTTTCAATAAATCACTGCACCTGCTGTATTTCCCATTTTCCTAGCAAAATATAAAGAAATGAGTGGTGGCTCACAACTTTTGCACAGTACTGTGTGTAAAAGAGCAGTTTTGTTCTGCTAAATATTAAAAAATCTAAAAACGAAACACATCACGTTAATCTTGCATTACAAACACAGAAAAGCCAAGGAGATACAGCTCTAACCTTTATCTTAGTTATGCAGTTGTTATTGAGCCACAGCACCTCTAGGTGGACCTGCAAGTCCAGATTCTTTATTTTACTGATTTTGTTCTCATAAAGGTACAGTTTCTCCAGCTGCAGGCAGTTCTTTAGTCCAGATATTTCCTGCAATAAAGAGAAAATAGATTGTTTGATGCATGTGGCACAGAGCGTTGTAAAACAAAACACACATGCTTAAATGTGCATGCGACACCTGTTCATATCAGTGATCATATAGTTTACTATATTTTCTTCCATTGTTTTCAGACTTTTTGAGACAAAAAAATCAGTGTATCCATGCACCTCCTCCTTTTTCACTCCAGCTCATTCATAGTTATCACCCTACCTGCATGAACAGCTCGTGTGTCTTTGTCAGGTGGGTATAATTATGCTTAACACTCAAGATTCAATGGTGGTGTGAACTAATATTTCATATTTTATAGGTGAAAAACACCCATTACTGACGAATCTTCACTTGTGTCCACATGGCAAAATTTCTAAAGGACAGCAATTATTCAAGCTATCACCAGTTGTTGTTATCAGCATTTATCAGCATAGCAAACACACCGTCAGATTACACTGGACTATCCAGAGCTCCTGAAGCAGAGGACAGAACTCAAGTCCTTCAATGTGTTCTATGTTCTGGCCTATTATGGTAAGCTGGCACAGCCTTGGGAAGAAGGAGAGGCCAAACATGCGGGGGAAACCAGAGAAGAACATCTCAAGTGATGTGATGCTGCTTCCCTCTTGTGCAATTTTTTCATAGGGCACTCCATTAGCCATGCACTGTTAATGAAAAAATAAAAAATAAATAAATAAATAAATAGGAGAAACTCGCACTGATTTTTTATACGTTGTAAAAACTGAATATTTATGTGATAGTTACCAGTTTTTTGATCACTTCCTCTTCACTGCGGTTCTTTTGCTTCTCATTCGACAACATATCGCTGCAATTAATTAAAAATATGTTGCTGAAAACATCCTGCTTTATTTTTACTGAGAGAAAACGAACGGGCAAGTTAAAGTATTGGGTTAGTACAGGTAAACCTACCTGTAATAACTGAAGTCAGCAAGTAACAGCAAGAAAAGTCGCCACACATCAGTGCTAGCTGTGCTAGCTTCTAACGTTGTGCTTGTAAATATTAACCGTGTAAATACCACAGAGGACCGTTTAAAAATCAGGCGGCTAAATTTAGTGTTCATCTAAATCAACATTATTTTCCACGGAGGACTGAACAGCAGCGAACCTCGCTGATTGCTTTAGCCAGTGTTAGCCATCAGTCTGTATCCAGGCAAGAGCGTCTGGTTGCTAAGACAGACTGAAACTTTTTGAGGTCCTGTTCATATTAGAAGCGGCCGCATGAGGGCGCCATATAGTAAGGGACGTATTTTTAACGATTAAACCATAGAATTCACACAACTATTTCTCCATTTAAAACATTACCATGGGATACATGAGGAATTTTTGCCACTTTAAAAACAAACAAAAAAACAAAAAACATATTCTCTTCGCATTATTAAGACAGCATCTTTATTATTCTCCTCTTTAGGCCATGTGTCCAGTTTTAATAAGCTAACTGTCGCTATTTTCACCCACCAACGCCAAGCACTGGTTTGACTGAATCCTCTGACCTCTATACGCCGAAAACACCTTTTTGATCTTTGACTGTGTCCCAAATAAAGTGGTGCCAACCGTAAGGGCTCGCTGACACCATGACGTCAGCGTCGGAGCAGTGAACTAAAACAATCAGCCTCACTCCTTCTCCTTCTCCTCTCGCTCCCGACCGCACCGCCTCATCTGTGGCGTCCACAAACCCCGGTCTCAGCTGACAGACGCCAGCCAGGAGCCGCACTGTTGTTGTTGTTGATGCGCGGTTTTCTCCGTCACACATCCTAGCGCAAACGGTTACGGCAGAGAGAGGAGAAGCGGCAGCAGCCTTGTGTAGCTAGTATAATATCATCTGTCCGACGACGGGAAAAAAGGCATGTCTGCGCAGCCCGGTGAGGAGCTAGGCTCGGAGGGGAAGTGGTTTGGGGATGACTATGAGAGGAACGGCCTGTTTGGGAACACACAGAGCCGCTTCGGCGAGCTGCGCGAAGAATTGAAGCCGAGAGGCGGCGACGCGTTGGGCGACCTGGATCAACAATTTCATCCTTTCCAGGACGACGGGAAAAGGCCTCCCGTTGCTATGGAAACTGCATCTACAGGTAAAGCTTGCACTTATTGCTTTAAATACTGAAATATGTGACACTTTATAATCAGTCTAGCCACGTTACGTGTCTTTTTTTTCAGAAGGTAACAGGACGATGTTACGGTGTGAGTAAATACAGCGTGAGGGACGCGGGCGAGAGCATTTGTCAGAGAATTAGCGTTACGACAGACGGCTTGTCTGTAAGTCCGGGATAAAACTTCCGAGCTCGAAAACAAAAACAAAGCCAAGAGGAAGCAACTTAAGTGATGTCGTAGGGGGGAAAATGGCAGACACATTTCCAAACTAAACTCGGCAACAGCCCTTTATAGTTATGAAACGTCATATAGCCCATGACCGAGTGGTTTTCCGCTCCGGAGACAAGAATCTGCTGGGATGAAGGCATTACCAAATAGCCTGTTGAACTCTGAATGGCCTGTTCACTGCCATAAATACTGTATCGTCTCCCACATGTGGGCTAGGTCTACATCTATATTAGAAATATTTGCTTGTTGAGAAGGTGAGGCTACAGATTACAGGCCTAAAGCCCCCTTAGCTTACAAAGCCAGTGTCTGGATAGAAAGAGAACAGCTTAATCCTTAAGCATAAGATTTCATTAGTCCAGTAAAAAAACAAAAAAGAATGCATAATAGAGAGGACACATTTATAATATAGATGAATAAACATGAATGAACCTTCATTTTTCTATATTCCAATAATAATAATAATAATAACTCCTGAACTAGATGAGTTTGGAAAGGTTTTGGGAACTTTAGGGAGGCTGTTGTCTGTCTTTTAAAAAATGTTTGCATATTTAAAAACAAAACAAAACAGAGAGAGAGAGAGAGGTTACATGATGCATCCCAGTTTTTGTGTGCACCTCCGTGGACAATGTCAATGATGTCATCACATTGCTGGATCCTGGACTTTGTGAGAAGATAACGCAGACCTTGGTTCTGGGTCTGTCGTCATTCTCCTTAGCGCTGCTCAGCTCATGCTGCTATTTTTAATCCTTAACAGGGTTCACTGTTCGCTTGGCGAGCAAAACTAGAGCCCTGCACTTTTATTCACCAATCCACTGAAAAATTCATGAGCTTGTGCTTTAAAAAAAGAAGAAAAAAAGAGCTGCCCAGTTTTTCTTCCTTGCTGCTCAGGTTTTTCACATTTCACTTGCTGCTGCTTCTGCTGCAGCTGCTCCAAAACAGGAAAGAAAACATGTAGCCATTGGTAAATCCTTTAAAGACAACAGCATAGCTGAATGCTTAAATTGGACTTTAATCCCTTGATGCACGGAGTTGTCCATGACAGTATTCAAATCTGAATTGTGCAGTGGGAAAAGCGATTGGAAAACTGACATAAAACACACAGAAATGCTGCTGAAGTGTTTAAAGCAAGCCGGTGTGACATTTTAAACTGGCTTGTCAGCGTTTGTCTTCATGTAGAAGAAGTAAACACAGCACTTGCTCTACTTTTTGGTATTCTGTGCCAGACAGGCTCAAACATGGGTAGGTGCATGCAGACAAACACACACACACACATACACACACACTTTGTTTTGGTTCCTAAAAGAGGAAAAGAATAGCTTTGTGCTTTTCCTTGGACTCCCACTGAGCCGTATCCATACCAGTGAAGTAATCCACTCTGTCACTTATGTTCTTGGTGGGAACAGTGCAGATCTCGTCACATCTAGCAGGGCAGAGAGGACGTTTCAGTCTTATGTAGTCATGTTATTGTCCAGTCTGATCTTTCTCAAAGATGTTCACTCCTAATAGTCCACTCATGCTTTTCTTTTTCTCTTCTTTTTTGGCTTTGAACATAATGAGACAGGAAACTGTATCTTTCTGCTGATAATCAATCCATGCCTGTTCTAAATCATGTTCACAGCTCTGATGTACCCACAGACCCCGATAATGCTGAATTCAGCCGTATTAAATCACCACAGGACAGAACCTTATCCTCGGATCGGATAACCTCTTTGATCTAAAAGTTTCCCGTCCTTTAAAAATTTTAAGAGGCACGAGAGAAGGAAGTAGCGGAAGGAGCTCTGAGCAGGTCTGATGTGCTGCGAGAACACCACAGTCGGGTTTGGTTTGTTCGTTAGCAGATGGTGTTTCTGATAGCTCGGCTCGATTTCTGCCAGTGAAGAAAAAACCTGAGTACATAAGATGCACAAACAGTGACGCTGCATTTACTTTTTCATAACACTTCCTAGTGCATCATTTTATCACAACCTGAAAAAGCACATCGGTCATAAGAAACTTTCTACTCCAGTCCAGTGCCTGATAGGTGGATTAGACTCACGTTTTTCTCCTTTTAGCATAGATCAGTGACAAGGATGAGACAGCATATGTCTGGCTGGGACTTTTCCATATCTTTGAGATAGAAAAAGCACTTAGTGGACTGCATAAGCCAGCACAGTGCTTTTAGCCGTGAGAGCTGTTCCCAAGAGGAGGGGGGAGGGGGTAAGCAGTACAAGGTCTTTTCAGAGCAGATGATAAAGATGCAAGATAAAGTAAGGCGGAGAAAGAAGGGGGCTTAATGGTTAGAGAGGTGAGGCTGTGATGACAAGGCTGCCGTTTGATGGGGAAAAGTAAAAATATGATAGACGACACTTTCCTTTAAGGTTGGTATCTTACAGTCAGCTGTGTGTGTTTCTGCTGTTGCATGAGCCTTACATATCTTAATAATAGTTCATCTGTCCACCTTTTTTTTTTTTTTTTTTTTTTTTTAATTTTTTTTTACATGTTC
>VUQG01014343.1:0-22130 GCA_015106755.1 Etia nguti | reverse complement strand
CCTGGCCTTCTTGTTCTTGAGTATAACCAGTTTTCATCTTGTTGTATACGATTTGCATTTACATTCATTTGCATCCACATCTCTTTGGACCTCATATTGAGAGTTCCAGTGATACCAAATGCAAGTTCAACACCTGAAATTAACCACATCTGGTTAATTTGACAGTTGTCTAAAGGTGAAAACCCCATCTCCAATCAGCTCTTGATTTTTTATTATTTTTTTTGTTCTGTGCGCTGTACAGAGGCATAAATTACAAAGAAAAAATGTGTCATCGTCCAAATGCTTATGAAACTAACTGTATGACTGGGACTATTGGGGGTCTCTGTGTGCTCGGACAGTGCAGATAGACAAAGTGCCCCTTTGAATGTCACTCCAGCTTGTTCTACTGATCATGGAATCAGCGGCATGTCTTTTGACTCTTTCCTGCACTGCTGCCTGTAAGGAGTGAGGCAGCATGATGCTCAAGTCTGTAGGCATGCTTTGTGGGGAAAAAAAGTGACATTTCTTTTTGTATCTCCTCATTTTCAATGTTCCTTTTTTATGCTTTTTCATTTTTATTGCACAATGAATGACTGCCGTATAGGCGGCTCAGTAAACCTTTATTTCCAGTGCTAATATATTCATGTTGCAACTCCAAATCCTTTTGATATCTGTGCTCACATTTGTGTGTTGCCTGATAATTAGGAGCCCATGCCTTGGTGTAGCACAGATTGTCAGGCTGCATTAGTTTCAGAGCTGCACTGGCTGCACAGAGGACAACAAAGGGACTGCCCATTCACAGCACTGCGCCATCCTTTCAGTGACATGATTATGTTGTGTGAGCTGAGAATTCCTCTGTTGTCATTTCCAATCCTGTCCCAACTGCAGTAAGGCATTCGTTTCAGCCTTGTGGGGTTTTTTTTTTTCATTGTCTGGGTGCTATATCAGATCAGCAGATTCAAAATGCCCTCAATCTCCACCAAGTTGGTGAAGCGGCTGCTCAGAGCAGCTGCCCTCATGGCAGTTAAAGACAGAAATCAAGCCTCTTAATTTTTGAACGTGCTTTTGAACTGTTGCAGTATTTCCTGTGTTGTTATGTAAAAATGTTTGATATAGATGGAAGCGGTGGGGGTGTTGCCTACAATCAACAGGAGCATGAGCAGTTCCCAGTTTGGGAGATCACCTCGCTTCACAGTTTTAAGTGGCTTTGAGTGTTTCCCACTGCACAGCATGTGTACAGTGAATCAGTGAGTGTTAAGATTATGATGCTGTTGCCTGTGGGACGATTGATGATACCTATACCATAGTAGTGGACTAAGAGGATTACACATTGCTTCACTTTAGCAGTACATCAAGGGCATTCATGTTACTGAGCTGAATATGGATCAACAGCAACCTATTGAAAAACGTGTTGACTTGCTTTGCTTTCCTTCCGTGCCACATCACGCCTTCCCTTGTATCTCAGTTTGGGTGTGTAGTGTTTATGTCACTGTACTGCGGTATGATGTATTGTTAATGACTGAGGAAGCAGCAGTTGGAAGGACGGCAGAAGGGAAGGGTGGCTGGGCTTTTCAGCGGAAGCAAAGGAAGGGACGGGACGTCCTGACCTGTTGGGTCTTCTGTCAGTCAGTCTGCATCCTCCAGAGCTAACCCGAAGGCTGCTATTTAAAATCTTCCCCCCTCATCCAGCCCGGCAGCTGGATCCAGCCTATTTATAGCTCCACCGCTGCCCTGGGAGAAGCAGGGCTGGAGAGCAGGGGGGAGGAGCTGGATTTGTGGAAGCATAAACTCTTACTTGTACACAGCATAATACAAATATTAACATTATATGGCATATCGTTTGTATTTGCATGGGACTACTGTGATTGCTGATGTTCATTTTATACACATGTTGCACAACTGAAACTGGTGTAGGGTGACCAGATTCCAACAAACTAAATGTGGGGCAAAGAGTAGGCATGTGTGGGACAAAGTGGAACAATACTAAAAAAGGGTAGGCTGAAACTGAAGAAATACACAAACTATCCAGACAAGTTTGGTTAGGGATGTATCCATAGACCTGCAGATGTGTCTCTATCAGCCATTGTTTACTTTTATAAACTAGAGCCGATAAAAATATCAGACATTGTCTCAATATGTCTGACAGGAGGATGAGATAAAAATGCTGCACAGTTCTATATGAAGTGGGACTCTTTGTCAACTTAGACTGGAAGCTGGACATGAAGTCTTCAGTTGATCCAAATTTATTAACATTTTTTCCTTGTCCCCTGCCCCTCCCTGAGCCTGGTTCTGCTGGAGGGAAAAAAGGGTCTTTTTCCTTCCTACTGGCGCCACATGCTGCTAATAGTGGGACATTTGATTGTTGGTAGGGTCTTCGTCCTACCTTAAGGCAACTGTTGTCATTTGGCGCTATAAAAATAAAACTGAATTGAAATTAAAGTCAGGAAATGGAAATACTTGACTTGACCTTTGCTCCTGGTCTTTAATGTTCTAACATTTCTTCCTGTTTTATGTGTCATTATTTCTCATTATTATGGGTGTTTGTTAAAACCATATTGAATTAAATTAATTAAAAAAATTATTTTAAAAATTTATTAAATATTAAAATATGAGAAAAACATCAAACCGTCATGGTTGTGGGAAGCCAACGAGCCACTGCTGGAGCACTGGGAGTATTCTATCAGTAAGCAAACTTCATTACAATATAAACTAAAACACCACATTAATAAAGCATGAATATACAAATTTATAAAGTGAGTCAACTCCAGCTACAGCTCATGTCTGACTTGAGTTGACTCACCTGCTTAAGCAGTAGAAATAGAGAGGACATGACTACACTCCTGTAATGGGAGGCTAAAATACTCAATAAAATAATCCTAATATAAGCAGAAGTTCCCCATAAGGACATATCTCTGTATTGTTACTGCTTATCCATATCTTCATGGATCAGTCTCAATATACATCACAGTGACTAAAAGCAACTGATGAAAACCTTTCAGCTTACCACAGAAGTGGATAAATCAGCCCAGTCCACATAGGAACAAACAGCACAGTCCAGAAAGACGGCAGGGAGCAGTCCTCACACCTGCCAGCAATCACCTGTTTACCACTTTAGTTTGCATTATGTGAGACTGGTTATTTTCCCGCCTGGTCCTCACTGTTCCCGTGCTGCATCATTAGCATGTGTGTATATGCTCATTTTGATGACACTATTTTGTGGAGATGGAGAACTGGTGATTACAGAGTAGAAATGTGATTACAGAATACCCTTTGCTCGCATGATTTAGAATAGACTTTGGCTCCGACACTGTGTTTTTTGGGGGAGTCTGAACAATTCCCTTTTGTCCCTAGTCGGGTACAAGTACGCTCTGTTACCGCATCCCTCCTGATCTGCACAGACAGGCACCCAGTCTGACTGTGCTGCTTTCACAGCCCCTCTTTTTGGCAGCAGATCCAGCTGAAGCGCAGCCTTGTTTAACTGGATGTTTTCATTAATCAGACTGCTCAGGCACATACTGGTTTGATTCTGTGTGACACTTATCTGTCACCTAAGTTTCACGCCTCTCTCTCACTCTTGCTTTCTGTCTGTCTGGTTGTTTTTGTAGATGATCCCATGTCTGGCCTGTTCAGGAAGCCTATGAATGATGATGGTGACATCTACACTTCCCTGCTGTCCAATCAGAGCTTCAGAACGGGCCAGGAAGCCTCCTACCTGTCTGACGACCTGAAGCCCTCTAGCCACGCTTCAGGTTCTTCTTCCTTGGATCACTTCTCAAGTGACACCTACAGCTTCAGCTCCAAGATGACTTCCAGCCACGCTAGTGATGCAGCAAAATCTCTGCTGGGCTCAGATAAGACAGAATCCTACAACTACATGGACATCAGCCACGGGGACGAGCGCCATGAGCAGCAACAGGGGGCTCTGCACAGCCTGCTGGACAAAGGCTCAGCTGGACATGACTTACTGGGCAGCTACATTGATAAGAACCCTGGAAGAGATGAGGATGATGAGGATGAAGAAAATCTAGGTCCAGCACTGGGCTCCCATTCTTTCCCCTACGTTGAGGAGCCATCTGATGAGGAGCTGGGAGACTACCGTTCCTACCGAAACCTAGGCGACACGCCACAGACGGCCAGCCCGGTGAAGATCACTTTGACCGAGTCCCAGCCAACAAATACTAAGGTAGAGCCGCCGCCACACCCCCCCTCGGTCAATGCGTCTGAACGTGAAAGCGTCCTCAGTGTGGGCATACAGGGGGTCCCCACGGTCACGCTGTCAGAGCCAGAGGACGACAGCCCGGCCTCCACTCCCAGTGCTTCACCAACAAGTAGGCAAAGCACAGAGTCACACACGAACACCTTTCACTTCTTCAGATAAAGGAATGCACTACACGGATAAAAGTCTCTAGCTTGGTATTTCCATTTTGTATAACAGCATCAATATATATATATATATAGTGAAGTTTTTTTTTAAAATTAGAATTACATATTGTTCATTTGTCTCAATGCAAAATGACGTGCAAAGTTCAGTCACTAGAAATACTAATCTACCATACCTTATAATGTCATGCCTCAGTGCCTGTCTTTAAAGTGAAACACTGTAGCTTTGGTTAAGTTTTTTCACTGTGGCTGGGGTGTGCAGATTACCATATTAATAGGAGAAAATGCTAACACTTAGCACTTGTAGACATAGATTTTATTTGCTAAAAGAAAAGAGTTTTATTTATTCTTTCAAAAGTTATGTAATCTAGCTTTAAGTCATGTATGCACATACTGTGTGTCCAGATTTGAAAGGAAGACACTAATGCCTTCTTTCCTCTGGATTTCTTTGTGTGCAGAAAAAGACTTCCCCTCCCATGACATATTCAAGTCTGATGCAGTTTCCAAAAGCAGCCCAGGCACAAAGGGCAGTGGCAGGGACCATGATGGCAGCAGCGCAGAGTCTGGGGACTCGGAGATTGAGCTGGTGTCTGAGGAGCCTCCTAAGGCCAGTAGCAACCCATTTGCCCAGCCGCCTAAAAGCAAGGGCACGTTCAGCCAGCCTAACAACCCCTTTGACAGTCCCCCAGTTGCCAAGGGTGGTTTAGGCCTCGGTGGCAGTCACGCTCCACCCACAGCTTACAGCATACTGAGGGAAGAGAGGGAGGCAGAGCTTGACAGTGATCTCTTCATTGAGTCCGCGTCCGAAGAAAGCCCAAAGAGAGAGCAAGGCTTCAGTGGCCCCAAACAGGGAGTCAGCCCTCCCTCCCCCCTGGTTCCCAGCACTGTCCCTCCCCGCAGTACCACTGAGGGGGCGCCCGTTGAGCCCCTGGTTTCAGAAAAGATCAAGAGCCCAGTGAAAACAGAGGAGGATCGCCCTAGCAAACCAAAGCCCCCAACTGCAGCCGTGCCTCCCGAGGTGCGATCAGAAAAGCTCCACCAGGAAGACATGCACAAAATCACCAGCGAGGGCAAAGGAGACCTGGGAAAGCCTGTTGCATCAACTTTCCTGGAGGGCTTTGATAAACAAAAAGGTGAGTCCTAAAACTGTTGTTGTTATATCTTCTTAGGTTTACACACAAACTTATAACTTATCTGTGATCTTTTATTTATTGCTGTGCTCCTATCTTAAATACTAGCTGTCAGCTCATGGAACAAGTACTAATTTATTCGCTGGTGTTTCTCATGGAAGCTTCCTCATGGACTGCGTGTTTTGTTGATGATTTGTTGACAAGGCCATGAAATAACTGCTCAGTGTTTATCTCTGTACCAGGAGTGGGTGGAAAGGCTTGCCTTGCACTATCCCCACAATTGGTTCCCCCTGGTGGTATATAGAAGGAAAAGCAGAGAAAGGATAAGGTGCTTTAAAATTATGCATGGCAACTGAAAATCATCAGCTACAGTTTCAGACCTGTGACTCCAATGATGCAAATGATAAGAATTACAAATGTGCAGGAGGGGGTGGAGGCATTTCAGCCTTTCAGAATCTTGACAACATCTGGCTTCATACATCAGCCTGCAGCACCCTGTGATTAGATAAGTCAGACATGCCACTCACAGTGAGTTAATGCTGGATAGCCTGGATAACCTTTTGACCTCAGCATGGCTATTTTGATTTCTATTGGCTGTTCTGGCTGTCAGTGTAAACAACGGGTTTACATAATCCTGTGATGTCAAAACTGGGGCACTCTCTTACTTAAGAGCTTTGAAGGAATCCTCTTGAATCCCCCATGTTTATAGAACAAATAGAATAACCTCTGATTTAGATTTAGATTTTGTTTTTGCATTGGTTCCTCTGTGGCCTCTAAGAAAACATGGGTTGTACCGACACCCTGGTTGAATCAGATGAATAGCTGTATGTTTAAAATGTAAACTGACACATTTCATAGCAGCTGAATGCATTTGTTTTGCTTTGTTTACTGAGGCTAGAAGAAGGTTCTGGAAATGCTAGTAAAAAGCAGGTCAGGTCATTTTTTTTCTCCACCACTAGAGGGCACAGTGCACCTTTGTTATGTTAGCCTCTGTTGAAGGGGAGAAGATTTTGTTTGCATCAGTCCATGCACTTCCACACCAGTTGCCATAGCAACAGCGATGGGGAACCAGGTTAGCTTTTTCATTTCCTCTCCATGGGTATTGGCATGAAGGGCCGTCAAGCTTGCAGGAAGCAGAAGGTGTGAGGTGTGGCTGTCAGCGGGTGGAGGGGAGGAGGACTGAGGGGACAGGACTGGCAGCTTTGATGGGATTGAAAACTGGTATTAGCACATTGTTTTTTGTTCAACGCTGACACCACACAGTGACTGTGCTCTTTCTGTTGCATTTTTACGCATCCAACTTTGCTTTTTTTGTCACATTTTCCAGCTTCATTTGCATTACAAATGTGTTCTGGGGAGGAAACCATAACACACAAACACATCCCGAAGGCACTAAGCAAGGAGCATTGTGCTGTAAATACACAGTGTCTCTTGTTATGAATTATTAAGAACAAGCACTTTGCCTCTTCATTTGCCAGTGAGTCATATTGGAAGAGGCTATTTTAATCTATGGCTACAATCATAAATTGTGTCATGTGCAAATGCAGAAGAACCAATCTGGATGGTTGCCATATTTTTCAACGCCATATTTTTAAAAATATGCTGTTGCATCCTGTCTGGTGTGCAGCATGACATCAGACTATAAAATTCCCTTTGTTCTTTTTTTTTTAAGGCTGCACAGCATGTGGTATGTGCTATATTTAATGCACATATCGCAAATGATTCAAATACAAATGCTGCCACACTAGAGCTACGACAAAAGCAGTTTTCTAAACACCACGTGACCCTGCATCCACCTAACCCTTCCGTTGCTTTTAACCCCACTATTACAAATTAGAAGCTCTGTTAGGACTTTTATTGTGAAAGGAAAGAAGCTTCGATTGTCGCCACCCACCCTCAAACCCCCCTAGGCTCTTAATCATTGCATGGATGATTTGCTGCAGCAGAAACTGTGTTGTGGTGTTTACAATTTGCCCCCCTCCACTCCATTCCCTCCACACAGACAGACACATACGCACTTTCCCCTCTCCTTCTGTTTCTAGCCAGCACCGCTCCACAAGCATCAGTCTTTGTGCTCCGCGCGCCGGCAGCACCTTGGAAACCTTTCCTCCCTCCCTCCCTTCCTCCCTCTCTGTCGTCTCAGCCTCTCTCTCGCATCCTTTTTCGACCATTCATGCCTTTCTGAGATGAGTGAGTGAGTCGGTGCGACTGAAGAGCGAGACAAAGAAGAAAACGGAGAGCAGAAAGAGAAAGCAAGAGAGAGAGAGAACAGGGACAGAAACTGATCACCAGCATGCAGGGAGCTGCAGACGTGACCAAGAAGGAATGCTCCTGGAGCGGTTGGAAAGGCCAGGGTACTGACGTGTTTACTGTGATTTGCTCATTTATTGTCTGTTCATACGTTGTGGCCGTGGAGGGGTAACATGGTTATTTCTGCATGTAGGTTAAACATTCATGTGTGTCACCCTTGCATGTGTGGTTTGCATGTTACATATTAGCTGTAAGCATAGGGGATTCAAACTGTGCCGTTTGCTGTTCCACCTTTCTCATGGACACGCCCTTATGACGGATCGTTTCTTGTTTCATGTCTGTGCATCTGACAAAAAAAAAAAGGAAAACAAAGGGAGGGGGAGGGTGGGTGAGAGACGCTGCTTGGTGTTTTGGAAAATAAGTGTATCCTCACCAGCGTGCTGGGAGCCATCTGTTTTGGGTGCATGTTAATATGGATGCTTGGGTCATGGACCAAGGCGTGTTGCTGTAATCACCCTCCCCGCTTTGCGACTGTGCAGGGAAGCTGGTTTATTATGGCGGATGCTCTGTTTTTGTGTAACGAGGCAGTCACAGCATCCGAATGGCACTGACAGACTGTTTCCATGGTAACCAGGGCGCACCCAGTCCCATTACATCAGCCCTTTCTCCCTGGCCGCCATGGCACCTTGCAGAGACTGGGCCGGAGAAGAGCATCCTCCGGCCGTCTGTGCCCACAGCAAGGAAGGGCTTATAGAGGGGGCCGAGAGACAAAATGGCGTCTTTTCCTCCACGCCGATTGTGGTTTATTATCTGTCGTCTTTTTAGTTCTGGCTAAGCCATAGAAACATGACAGACTGGTCTGTTCATTTTATCTCAACAGATACCATAACAGTATCTGATTCAGGATGACAAAAACATCTTATTTGTTATTAATGTGCTGAGTCATTATACATTTAATTTGATCTACACCAATGCCCCAGGCAGTGTAACATTATAGCCTGATGTGAACGAGCCACAGCATCAAGATCGCATCAAATTAAGTCACCGCAGTCAGCACAACAAAGGATGAAAGTGAGCTGATTTATGTTCTCCTTTTAAATGCCTGTACATCATCATTTTGAAGCTGTAGGCATTTTTGTTTAGTCATTCTCATTCTGATTCACTGCCACCAAACTCATCAGGGTTGATCCAACTATGATGTAGGCTTGTCCAGGAGTGAGTCATGGATACATGATGTAATCAAAATAAATAAAAATGACAGGTATACATAACAGCTTATGGGTTTTCTAATCTACACTGTTGGCCAAAATATATTCTTTTCACTGTGGATGCTTTTCTATCTGCTGACACCTGAAGAATTTAACTTTATCTGATTGATAAAGTCACAGAGTTTTTAAAATTAAGAACACTAGTGGCAACTCTAAAGCCAGCTCTCAAGACTGTATAAGCTTTTCAAATATTATAATAATCTTTTTTTTATCTTACACTGGGCCTTGGTGCAGCCCCTTAGCTCACCTTTCAAGCCAATGTTCTTGTGATTGAATGCCCCTCACAGTTAGAAGGTTTGGAAAGCAGATGGGCGGGGTTTGATATGACTCTGACATGACCACATCAGAAAGATCCCATCCCCTCTTTTTGTCATCATAAGGCTCTAAGAGTAGAAAAAAATGTCTAAAACTGAGAGTCAGCGCAATCTGAAGTCTGAGCTATTAGTTCAGACCTCAGTCTTTGATATGTTGGTCTTGTTTGATATGAACACAGCGCGCATATATATATTATTAACCAATATTAGAGAATAATAATGATCACGATGAGGTATCATCCCCAAGTCCAGATCACAGTGACCACGGTCCAAATCTTTCCCAACTTTCAGCTGTGAAAGACGGTTGTAACAGAAGTCTTGTTGCATGTTTTTTTCCATCTGGCTGATGGCTCATTTCAGGCCACTAGGATATCTTCAGTGATTTAATGAGGTCAGGCTAAACTAGTTCCACTACAGAAAAGGGGGGTGGGAAATCAAATTATTGGCACTGGTGTTAATCATTTTCTGTTTTGTTTTGTTGTTTTTTTACTCAGTCTTTGTGCTCAATATCAGAGCAAAGAATTGTATCATCAGACTGGGCTGTCAGGCAGCATTTGTGCTTCCTCTGTACTTTCAATCAGCATCCCGCCATCATCACTGTACTTGGGATTTACATCGTGTTGTCAGAGCTAAAAGGGTTTGCTTTATATGAATATCAGACTAAGCTGCTAAACAGGCTTTTGGTGAATGGGCTGCACTTGTGGTTCTACAGACTACTTAAAGTTTCTCCTTCGCCCATTCAAAAAAAAAAGAAAAAAAAGTGTATGTACCAAAGCTTTAGAGTCTTGAGAGACACTATGTCTCTCAATGAATTCAAACACTAATTTTGCTCATAATGTGATTGTTAACTGTCGACTTATAATCTATAAGCCTTTTACACATTCATTTCTCTTCATTATACACTGACACAGCATTGTCCACCCATAAGCCTTCTATTTAACCTGCTATTGTCCTTTTGTGCTCCACAATAAAGGGAGTGGCTGTTCATGTGTCGGGGTGCAAAGACACATTATGTGCCGATGTCTCCCCAGAATCGGAGAAAATGAATCTGTCTCTGTTCCCAAAGGAACGCTCTTTCCCCTCCCTTCCTCTTCAGCCCCTCCCTTTCTGTCTCCCTCCATCTCTCACTGAACGGTGGGGAGAAAATGGAGCATGGTAACTATGGTAACTGCATCAGGCAGGTGCTCAGCATCGCCATGCCACCAAAGCATTTTAATGGATCAGTCTAAGATTATTATTAGCTGTCGTAAGTCAAATCATGCAGTTTTAAGTCTTTTGGTTCTTCCACTCTGATGTGCTGACTTTTAATTTAGTAGCTGGTGGACGCTTTTTGTCTCATCTCAGCTAGTCTGCGCTTAAAGTCTGAGCATAAAAGCGCTCCAACAGAGAGCGAGTGTGTGTTTGTATATGTGTGTGTGTGTGTGCTGGATTGCAATGTGGTTCTTTGGCAACCGCACCCCATACACGTCCCTCTCCATCCCTCAGCCCCCATTCCTGCTCAAGCGAATGCTGATTTGCTGGTGTGGCTGTAGCCCCTCCCCTCCTGTGCATGGGGGGGGGGGGGACTCCCCTTTCAGCGCTCTCCTTTTGTCCGTGGATAAAGCAACTGCCTCTTTCCCTGTTCAGCCATGGGAGCCGCAGGTCAGTACTCGCTTCTGCTGCAACTAAAGCTTTTCAGTCTGTGTGCCATCTGTGCGGCGCATCACAGAGCTCAGTCGCTGTGCCTTGTCAACACCTGTCACCCGAGCAGAAATGTCTTTTGTTGATTTGTCTGTGCTACCTGTGCCTGCCCATGTGTGTGTGTCTTTGTGTGTATTGAATGTGAGCATCTCTGTTCAAATCAGTAGCCACATGGAGAGCTGTGCCAGCAACAATGGCTCGAATGGGGAGTGGTGCATGTGCAGCTGCTGTGGCAATGAATGTGTCTTTGATTTCACAGTGGTGGTGTTATTTGGAATAGGTCTTGAGCATTTTTGTAATGTATTTTAGTTACTAAGAAGACAAGACATGCTGTTTCACAATGTGGGAACAGTGGGTGACGGAGCAGAGACTCACTCAGTCACAATGGTCGTGCTTTCACCATCCAGGTTTAGCCTCCCTCTTTGGTATCTACAGATGCCTTTTAGTGGAGAGTAAAGATGGCCGTCATCACTATGCTGCTCACAGCTCCACAGCTAAAATTAGAGCGAGCAGGCAGGCAGGCGGACAGCACAGAGGAAGACACCCAAGAGACCTCAGCAGAGATCTTCTGTTCTTCGCGGGCACAAAACCTTACATTAAACAGTTCTCCCTACATGTCATCAAGGATTTAATGGCGTCCGTACTATAGTGGTTCTGTCTGGCTCACAGTGGTTGTGGTGGGGTTGGAGTGGAGGGGCGGCCAGTTCAGCAGAGGTGAAACAAGCAGCCGACAGTTCTCATGGAAACAAGCCCGTGTTTCCAGCCGACACAGCCGACTGCCAGAGGAGGACCCGTCGGCTGCTGGAGCTGTAATGGTACACTGGGCTAATCCTCGGTTATCACTTTGCTTTGCTAGTGGCTTTAAATTACAGGCCCCACCACCCAAAGAAGACTAGAACAGTGGGAAACCAGTGCAGCCAGACATATGACAGCCTGTGGGTATGTCTATATCATATCCCAAATATTTCTTCCTGTATGAGGGAGCGTGCTTCGCTGCATTAATGAGATACTGATGCATCGTCATCCTTCATCATGATCCAGAGCTGCTGGTCTGACCAGATCACATTGAGCCATTATCTGTGAACTGCTGATAGTGCTTCTATTTCTGCTGCTGCTTTCAGGGAGCTATAGGTCAATCATTAATTCTGCACTGTGAGCAGGCAGTGCAGGTGTACCTGGAGTGTAACATGCCCGTTTGTATGTATGTTTGTATACATATGAGACCCCACCAGATGCTCCTGATTTTAAGCACACGTCAGATATAACAATGAAGCCCTCCGGCCTGGAGTGTCGCAACACAGATTGAAGCACTTGTTCAACTATTCAGAGTCGGTTATTACCTTTGCAAAGGTCGCTCTATATATAGAGGTAAAGAAACTTAACCAGCACACCGTCACTGGGACACCTTCATTCTGCCTAACCTAATGAAAAGCTGGGTTATGAAGCTGGGTTAAAACAAGATAACGTGACAGCTCTCTGAGGACCCTGGGTTGTGAACAGCTTCCAGTAATTTGACCCAAATGTGTGGTGTGTAGACCACAGCAGCCTAATCCAGTTTGAGAAACGTACATCCGCGGATACCGGTTGAACCTAAGTGATGCTGGTTATGGATCCTAACACAGTTTATCTTTGTTCTGTCCTTCCCTCCCCAGCAATTGATCTGCTCTACTGGAGGAATGTGAAGCAGTCAGGGGCCGTGTTTAGCAGTGTGCTTCTGCTCCTCTTCTCCCTGACCCAGTTCAGTGTGGTCAGTGTCGGAGCTTACTTAGCCCTGGCTGCCCTCTCGGCCACCATCAGCTTCAGGATCTACAAGTCTGTGCTGCAGGCTGTGCAGAAGACAGATGAGGGACATCCTTTCAAGTGAGTGGAAACAGTTGAAGAATATGGCCAGTTTGCATTAAACAGTTGGTGACATTCACATAATGGATGGCTATGGACATGTATCACTTTTGTCTGCTCTCATATTTGTTACTAGAGCCTACTTGGAGATGGAAATCGCTCTGTCTCAGGACCAGATTAGTAAATATGCTGACAAAATCCTGCTCTACACCAACACCTGTATGAAGGAGCTCCGCAGGCTGTTCCTTGTACAAGATCTGGTTGACTCTTTGAAGGTTTGCATCACATTTAAAAGAAGATCACTGTTTGCCTTTTAGCCCTTCTGAGAAGTCTGCTGGCTCTAACTTCAACTACATTTTGTTTCAGTTTGCTGTTCTGATGTGGCTCCTGACCTACGTGGGCGCTCTCTTCAACGGCCTGACACTGCTCATCCTAGGTGAGCTCATCCTGACTTTCAGGCACTGCTGTTGACTCACTCACACTCAATCTGAAGTCTAATAATCATCAGAATACAGAGCCTTATGTATTTAGAACTAAACAGAAGTATGACATGTCAGTCACCATGAGAGAGCACCAAATACATTTATTGGAGGCATTTACTGCTCTGTTTCATGTATGTGTTTGCTTTTCCAGCTTGCCTTAGATAAGGGAGGTGGTTGGGCTGTGCTTGGCCTCCTGTTGAAACAACTTTTTCCTGTTTGAACATATTTCCACTTCAGGTCAGAGTACTTTAATCATTATTTTTCTGTGCCTCTGCAGCTGTGGTCTCCATGTTCACCTTGCCTGTGGTCTATGAGAAACATCAGGTAGGAATGCACATCAACTCAAGTCAGCTAAGGTTTGGAAAAACATTGCCCAACTTCTAAAAAGTCTTTGCTTTCAGGCACAAATCGATCAATATGTGGGACTAATACGGACCCAGGTCAACTCCGTGGTGGGCAAGTGAGTGGCTGCCAATCAGTTATTTTATTCCAGGAACTTTTTTTTGCCTCAAAATGAAAAAAAGTTTATAACCTACCAACTTTCATGTTTGACTACTGCAAACAAATGAAGGAGCAGCAACTGCCATTTTCAGTGATCACAGTCAGACTTCTCCAAAGTTGCTCAGTGTCCAGTATATAAGTGTACACTTCTACTGGGCATCTTTCATGTATTTATGCAACTCAGTGGTTCTCAAACTGTGGCATGGGCAACTGAGGAAAAACAAATATAGGTTTGCTGATGCTGTTGTATATTTTTATTTAACTACAGTTATCAGATACTATTGTTAATGATTAAAAAAAGATAAAAAAAATTGTGGTATTTAGGGTGCTACAGTAAGTCTGAAAAATACTACTTAACTGCTTAGAAAATTCACCTATTCTCCAGCCACTTTAGAAGAAATGAAAAGCCACATATTTTTACATTATGCCCAGGGTGCTTCTTTAAATAAACTCAATACCCCTCAAAAATGAAGAAGTTATGTTTTTAGGTTTGTAACTACTTCTCATACCTAAATATGCGCTTTCTGGACGCAGGTTGCTAATTTTAGTCAAACTACTTGCCAGGTCCATCGACTGCCATAAAAAGAGAACACACAAAATCATGCCCCCTAAATAAAAAAAAATAACTCCAGAGTAAACATCTTGCTGTTAACATAAAAATGAAAGTCCTGTTTTCTCTGTCAAGGATTCAGGCAAAGATCCCTGGAGCCAAGAGGAAGGAGGAGTAGACCCACGTGTCTCACCGAGAAGCTGACAGTCCAGTCCAGCTCGGAGTCAGGCCCACCGTTAAAGAGCCTGGTCGTCATCTGTGGGGCGTAGTGCTATGTCATCTTGGTGTTCTCTAAAAGCATCCACTGGAGAAGCCTTCACCTTGTCTATAGCAGTCTAATCACTAACACACACACAGTCACACGTAAGCACATAATCCTGTTTCTAGGTAGACAAGTACACAACTCGAAGACAAAAAAAGAAACTGACTTTTTTTGCGTTGCTTATTATGAAGTGCATGAAGTCGAGCCTTGGGTAAATAATATTTGATATCTTTTGTGCAGTTTTTAAAAGTCACGCTACATTTTTTGCTTTGCAGTGCTTACCACAAACTGTACGGTTTGGCACAAAAAGGTTAAACGCCCACAGACGTGCTCTGCTGCCAATGTTGAATACCGCTTCATGTTTCTGAGTTAGCAGATGGGGCTTCTCTCAGTATATGTCAATATATATAAATATCCAAAATGATTTCCTTTTGGTGTTTCCAAGCACAAAATAATTTAACGATATGCGTCTTAGATGTGGTAATTGTAGGGTTTTTGCTTTTGTATAATCATAAGGAACAATACCCACGCTCATGTTTTAGGTACTATTGTACAACTTATGAAGACAAGGAGTATCTGGTGATATTTAGCTTGTTTGAATAACTGTCCAACTTTGTACTATGTTCAACTATACTCTGTAGTTCTTTAGACCCTGGACTCTTTAACTATTTGCACTCACAGTATGTATTTAATTACAAGAATAAGAAAAATAAATGTACCTTGGTGTAAAACATCTCCAAAGCCACTTTACTGATGAGTTGACGTTCATAAGATGAAGACGAGTTTCTGTGTGACACAACAGCTAAGTTTAAGGTGCTAACACTTAGAATGAGAGACTTGGAATGACGAGCTATAAATATAGGCCAATGCATTCTGGCACCACCACACCTCTAATAGTAGAAGACAAGTGTGTGTCTGCGTGTGTGCTGACAAATTTAACTTTACTCTTGAGTCACAATCAGTCAGAAGACTGACAAGCTTCATCTGTTGCAGACAACTATTTTTAATGACCAACTGCAGAAACACAACAAGGCAAAGAGGCTGAATCTCATCAATGAACTTCAGCAGCCACAAGTTAACTAGGAAGTGTCCAAGTAACATTAAACAAAGAAAGGAAGGAGGATTTTCCTGTTAGGATGAAAGCTACACCAGCAATTGGACTTGAAACTTGGGTGGGGGAAAAAAAAAACCCTCCTCCGAACAACAGTTAAAGTAAAAAGTTAAAGTTAACCAAATCACAATACAACATTTAAACCATTTCTAAATACTTATACCATCATTTTTAGTTGTTGAGTAGAGTTACAGGATGTAGCTGGTAGAGAACACCTCTGTTGTTTCCACCTCCTGGCTCCACGATGTCCATCCTCACAGAAGGATCCACCTGCGGGATACATACATATTTTAAAGCACAAGGACCTAAAATTTGCCTAAGCAGAACAGATGATCAAATGAATAAATGAAAATACACTGATCTGCTCATTACCTGGTTCCATTTTCCCAGTTTTTCAAAGAACCGGGGAGCAACGGCTTCCCTTGGCGGAGACTTTGTGAACAGTCTGCACAATAAAAACAGTAATAACTTAAAAATTCAGCATTTTTACTGATTTGTAAAACATTTACAAATCAAGATCCACCAATTTTTTGTTGTCCACCAAAGACATTTTGGCCTTCCCTCAAAGAAAGACCATCAGGATAAAGCTCCCAGGCCTCTGGTAGAGAAGGGGTTGTCAAACCTTTGGGGGCCAGGGACCCCTTACAGGGGTAAAATTGTTCCATGCACCCCCTTCTAATCCCCATGCTGATAGACTGCCTTTTGTACTCCTAGATACTGTAGGAGTCATTTATATTTTAAACTTTTCAATATAAATACTCTCAATCTGTTTCAAAGAAATATGAACTTTATAGAAAAAAAACAAAACAAAAGAAACAACATGTGAACACTTTTAAACTCAGGGCAAATTTATTCAAGATATATTTGAACTCACAGCATTTTTTAAAATAAATTTGAAAGCTTTCAAAAAAATAAACAGTGAAATGAGTGGAACAATTTAAACGAATCCATTTTGTTTGAAAAGCAGTTTAAAGGCTATTTAATTGGTTCAATTTTAACACAATGAACATATTGCCCTTATTCAAATTATTTGCAGAAAACTGAAAAACCTAGCAATTTTGCCTTATCAGGCTTTATTTGCTGGGTGAAACTGGATGACGCACCCAGTCCCAGGCATCAAATCAGAGAAGTATGAGCTGAAGTGTGAAGTTTATGTAGCTTCACACCTAACACCTAAAGGCAGTGATTTTGTCACTAACTTCAAGGATACACGTGTGGCCTCCTCAGATTGAGAGGTTGAGACTTTTCAGTATGCTGAGTATGTCTGTAAGACATGCCAACTTGGCAACACACTCCGAGTCAACAAAACACTGTGCATGGTCAGGCTTTTTCTCTGTGTAGCTCATAAACTTGCTGCAAAATGCTATCACAAGACAGCAATCGCACTTCCGAGTGATATAGCAGTGCGTCATGTTCCGCATCCAGATTATGGCAAAGTTGACCAAACAAACGTGATTGCAGAGCTCTGGATTTCACAAAGTTAACTGAAGTCATAGCTGTGTGTTAAAATCAGAGTGAAATTCTGGTTCCATGTCTTTGGAAGCTAGTCTAGTGCTTGCCGATGCAGGATACAGCAGGTAGCCATAATCCTTGGATTGATAGGACTTTATCCACACTTTCAGCCAGTTGTGGTGCTGCAACACACAGCTACACAATTTTCCCAACTCTGTCTTGATTCAGTCATAAAAGCATCAACGAGTTTAAATATTTCCTAAGCAGTTGTCCTGCCCGAGGCCTCCCTGCAGAACACAAAATCCTCCAAATGTCTCCTTCCCAGGGATAGCGTACCAAAGCTGTCGATTGAGCTGTTTGTGGATTCGTCCAGCTGAATAGAAAATTGCTCACAAGAACGCAACCTATACAGTAACTGGTCCTGAACGTCAGCCGATAGTTCTTCCTCACCCTGTCATCCGAAACCAATACAGCTTTCAACTTATTAGCCGCATCTGTGCCAAGAAGAACTTCACACGTCCACCACAGCTGGAAGCACAAGGTCCAATCCAGTTGAGTGTGGTTTCTTACTTTCCGCGATGCACTGAGGCACACTGAGCTTTTTCTGAAGTTGTGGCCAGGTTCACCATTAATTTTTTCTGACACGTTATCCTCACCCTTTCACTGAAAATTTTTTTTTTGTTTTATCTTTAAACTCTGGGTAATTTGTGATGCGATGCTGCTCTAGCTTGGCTGGGTTCATTGCATGATTTGCCAGCACTTAAAGACACACAACCCATTTGGTTTTCCATCGTCATTCTTGATAAAGCCAAACTCGAGGTAACTGTCATACTTTCTCGTTTTAGCTGGTTTGGCTTTTACATTATTTGATGAAGCTTTGAGGATAAAGAGCACCCACAGGGCGAGAGAGTAATTATTATTATTTTTATATACATGTGGCTCAATTGTGCACGTTCACCCCTCGAAGACCTGAGCTGGGAACGACCCCGGTATGAATCTATATCAGACCTGACGAGGCGGTCCCGACAGTCCTCCTGCAGGTGGCTGATCCTGTCAGTCCCCAGATGCAGAGTGCCACTGGGGCCTTCGCACACGAGGTGGTTTATAGCCACTCGTAGAGCATTTATCTGAAAAGAAAGAATCAATCAACTGCCACATCATTTAAACAAACAATAAAAGTACTACCATCCACACACACCACTACCAGTATCACAAAGTATAGCTACAAACTCTGTAATGTAGTTTAGGACTCTATTTTCAAGCTTCAACATTAGCATTAATGACAGAAATGAGACAGAAATGACCACATTTGGATGAAAGGGTTGAGACCTAATGTATTAGCAAATGTTAGCAAACTGCATGAGTACCTCACATAGACACTTACACAAAATGATTAGTGCTAACAGATTCATAAAATACTACAATTTCACCAACACCAAAGCACACACAGCAAGCCATATTGTTAGCTCATTTCACCTGCTAAAGAAGGCAATAACGGAAGTATTGAAGCTGCTTTCCTTAATATTTGGAGAACTGAAAAACTCTTATTATGCCCGCAATGTAGGAACCTTCCTAAATGACACTGACTATTCAAACATGCACAAAGATTTCGATTTAGAATCTTTTTAGTGGCTGTTTTGATGATTTTACACAACGGACTCTGAGGTTAACTTTACCTCAGTGATGTCGTCAACATCAAACTTCACATCAAAGGCCAGTTCGATGTCATGCTCAGGCAGGATGGCCTCCTGTTTATGACTGTTGAAGCCTAAGCCACAGAGTGACCCAGTGTAGCAGGTTCTCTCTTCATCAGTGCTAAAAAGAAATACGGTAGGAAAATAAGAATGTGAGTTTCTGTACATATTTGTGCAGCGGTAATGCACGTGTAACTAACCGTAGCTCCATGATGGGAGTGAAGAGCATCATTACAAGTCCAGGCAGTCCAGGGATGTCTGGCAAAATGGAGGTGTCTCTCAGTAGAATACGAGTACCTGCAACACAAACACACCCTTAAAGCTGGACATAAGAGAAGATCCACTGCCAAGATTAAAACAATGCTCTCATAATCTGACCTGGAAAAAGCCATCTATGGCTTTGTTTTCTCTAGGCTAGATTAAATCAAACCCTTCTATTTGGTAAAAATAAAAAGTCATTCTGTCACCTTCAGCTAGTTCAAAATGTTTCTAGTGCATTATTTTATTGATCACCTCTAAAGCAGGCCAGGGTTTGGCCCAAAACAGAAATACTGAATTTTTGAGTCAAATTACAGCCTCAGATCCTCTTGGCTGTTCCAAAGTCGAGGTGATGGTCCTTTTACCATTAGAGCACCTCTGGACTGGAACCACCTCCTTATGTCATCCTTTCTGTGTAAATTTAATATTCTGCGCCTCTGCTTATGTTTCAAAGTGTTATATCACAAATATCATGATTAAAGCTGAATTTAGAGCTCAAGTTTCTTGATGCAACTCTTCAATTTATAAAGCCTTGGGAACAAGACTAGGAGGACACTAGCCTTGTGATATTTTGTTTATCTGGTACCTGTGGAGCTGACTGACACAGTCCCGGCCACCAGGATCCTCTGATGTTTGCAATGAGGGTTTGCATTCAGAGCCAAGGAGTTGATGCTGTTCTTCTCTATACATACAGTCCTGAGGAGGATACAGTGATCATCAGCTGAGGCAGAGGGTGGGTGGTTGTAGGTACATATTTTTTGTTTTGTTTTTTAATCTCTGTAGTGCTTACTTGTAGAGCATGTTGCTTCTCAAGCTGTGAAAGCTCATCGTATGAGGACTGGTTGGTCCATGCAGACGAATCTGCAGTGTCAGAGGGAACAGCAATCAGACATGACATGATGCATTCACTCATTACAGTGATGCAGAGCTGTGTCGTCACTGTTCTGGCTGTCACATTGAATGGGTGTGCCCCTGAATGAACGCAAACACATGAACTGAGCCACTGAAATGGCTCCCTCTTCTGGATAAACTGAAAGCAGCAAACGGTAAAAAAGGCGATGGCATCCATCACACATTCGACACTAAAGAATCAGTGTTCTTCAAACCCCACCATTATCTACAAATATTATCTTTCTAACAATTCACTCACAACCTTAAAGATCTTTAACCATTCTAGTTTTACTAGGATGCTTTCATGAGGAATTACCAGCACCGCACAGGCATCACAGGAACAGGAAGGTGACATTTTAGTACTCCATTTTTGGTCTTGGTTTCAGAATTGTTAAAACCCTGTTTACTAAGCATGCTGTAACATATTTTTCTGATTCTTTCTTAGATGCATCAAAATGTGCAAAACTTTGCCTAGACTGTTTCTTACTTTTGTCCTGGAATAGGACTGGGATCGCTTGGAAAAGTGGGTAAGCAGGCTGTCGATGAGCTCCTTCTCCTCCTTTTTGCGGTTGCTCCAGGTGTTGCTTACAGAGTTGGGCACATATATACCTTTCTCCATGTCCTTGTACAGAGACATCAGCGCCTCGTGGTTTTGCTGCAAGAGAAGAAAAACATCCAATACTTTGAATGAGAAAAGCACAAAGTGCTTCAGATCTATTCATACAGATTTTTTTTAATTTTTATTTTTGTCTCAATGCATCTCAGGCCGCCTGCAGCACTTGCAGCAAACCTGAGGCCACACATCCCAAATAGTTTGTCTTTAAAAATCTAGCTGTCATTTTTACTTCAATTAGCTAAAGTATTTTTTCAAGACAAGTTTTGTTTTTAAGTTCAGTTTAAAAAAATACTGTAAATAAAATGAGGGTTTATTTACTGCGGAGTTGCACACCGCCTAATACATTTAATGTGAGACAGGCTCGACTGCTTATCGTGTCACCTTGGAGTCAAAGCTCTCTTCAGCCTTCACAGCATGTCCCTCTTCCACCAGCAAGTCTACCACGCTAGTGTTTGTTGTCTCAGAGTGGATGAGCAGTTCCACACGCATCACACCACAGAGGATGGAATACAGGGACACGATGAGAGAATGGCCCTTCACCAGAGTGATGAAGCGGTTGCGGGCGTGGCTGCTCCACTGGTTCCCCAGAATGATGGACTGGTTTGAAGGGCGCATACCAGTGACCTGGAACTCCTGAGCCTGATATGATAAGCAGTTTATCTGTTACTATTAATCTGGTGTGCATTTTATCTGCTGACTAAATGTGCCCTTTATGATGCTGCTACCTGGAAAGGATGAGACAGCAGATCAGACGGCAGCTCTCTGAGGCTGCTGCAGGAAACGACCTCATTGTTGCCATAGTCCAAAAAGAAGACCTGCAGAAAGATGGGATGCTGGGATGATAATTTGCAAAAATTACAACATTCAAAAAATGTTCTCTGGTTTCTGAGACCAAGGAGGAACTACATCCAATTTCGTGAAGCACTGAAATACCAAGACCAAGATCTATTCGAAGATTTCAAGTTGAGCAAGTTTCAGTTCTCAATAAATAAAATCCCAAACAAATAACATTTTCATTTTTTCTGAGACAGTTGGTACAGCCATCATGAAATTAACTTTGCAGAGCCATTGCAGGGGGGGCACGGTATAAATTTTAAAAAAAAGAAAAGAAAAAAAAAGAACGGTTGGACACTGCTAGCATAATGGAGAGGTTTTTGACGGGGCTCCCACACAAACGCAAAGCAGAAGCTGAAGCATCGCCAAATATGTTTCCAAACCAACTTCCTTCCAAGTCAAAGACTAGAAAATATGATGAAGCATATCTTGCCTTTGGCTTCACCTGCACAAGTGCCAAGGTAGGTCTCCCCGGCAGAATTGGTTTTCCCTGTGTCAGGAGCACGCGCTGGGCTCTCCAAATCACGGACAAACAGTATCCCACATTCTTGATTTTTAGTTCACAAACACTTCTTATAATGACTAACTACTCCTGACATTTTGGCGATGTTAGGTCTTTATACAGTAAAGTTACAGTGG